>CP045897.1:4419239-4466173 GCA_013387185.1 Caligus rogercresseyi | reverse complement strand
TAAGATTGCCTTTCTAAAAACTTACAATAGAAAGGTTATTTATTTAATTTTGTTATTCATTCCTGACATATTTAGATGTATAAACTTCAGTTATTTACTACATTTCAATTCACAATTATATATTTAGCTCATTACATGCTAAGGTTAGATATTATAACATTTTTTAATAGTTTAATGTTTAATTACTCCTCTATTTAACCAGTATTGTAGTCATTTCTACTGAATACTAACTGAGATTTGAGACAATATTTATTATTTATATAATAACTTGTTGACAACAGCTTATACCAGCTGACTACGATATTTCTAAATATTTAAAATTGGATTTAATTCATGAAAATACCAAGAAGTCAGAAAATTGGCATCATATATTTAAAAAATATCAAACACACTGCTAATATTTTACAATTGAAAAACTATAATGGTTATCAATTTTAACTTTATTATAAAGCATATTTTTGATATCCGAAAAGGTTACCAACCTTCTTAAATCATACATACCAAGTAATAAATAAATACAAAGCTTGAATATGTATATTAATATTTAGACTAGTCATTTGATTATTTTGTTATCTAAGATTATAAGATTAAATATAATTTATTTTGATTAACCGTTTTGGAGTTTATAAATAATAAATAAAAATATTTTTTTATTCATAATAATTTATATTTTTTTATAAAACGATAACAAAACTTGATTACACACATCCTTACAATAATATAAGTTTTATCCTTTATTTACATAGGAAATATATGATTTATTAATAAAGCTTTTTTGTGTCTACTCCTAATTGGTGAGCACTATTATAAATCAAACACTAAATGATTAAAAAATACAGACAATAATCAGATCTATTTTTGATTTACTTTGATCTACTTAGTTAAGCATTGCACATATGCAATAAAAACCATAAATACATGGATCAAAATAAAGATATTAATTGACAGGTAAAACTAAAACTAAAATTTCCTCATCATAAATGAAAAAAGAGATCCCGCCCTAAAAGGTGAGTCATGTCCCTGTTGGTAAAGTTGGATTTGAAAAATATAAGGCTTTTTTTAGTTCGTTGTCAATCAAGTTAATAGGGTCATTTCATGTCATTTAAGAAAAAGAGAAGGAATAAATTGTGCTTGCATAGGGGCCTAAGTTAATGAAGCATAATGGGAATGACACTCTTACATGAATGAGTTATGCATGACATAATTATAGGGGGAATCGCAATGTGAATATGCACCGGCAAAAGAGTATCTTAGGTGATTCTGCATGTAAATAATGATAATTTACACTAATAATATATTGTTTGCTTATGAATTGTATTAAAAAAATGAGTACTTTAAATATTAAAATTCGGTATCTCCGTTTAACTTTATGTTGTATAGATACATTTACATATTGGGCATTTGAATAATCAATAAAGGATTACAGCTGGAAGATGGTTATATCTCTATGAGTTCAGTATAATTGAAGTTAATTTACATTAAATATATGCTGTAAAAGAAAATATTATTAATTATAATACGATTTCAAACAAATAAGCCTATCAAAAAGATCCAATAGACGATAGCCCAGTCAAGTTATCTTACTGATTCACACCGTAATCCGCTCATGACAATTTACATATCACGGGATGTTTGTTATTTTTTCTTGAATGTTTCTGAAAGACCATGAATATACAGAGTGGTACAGCAAAAATTAGAAAATGACAAAGGCCAATTTGAAGGCTGGAATAGTTTATTTTAATGGTAAATTCCTGAAACAAAATATGTTAAGGATACATTAAGTTACAATTTTTATTCAATGTGTCCTCCATTATTCCTGATGATGGCTTCAATACGTGGACGAACGGAGGCACAGCTGGTCTTGATGAAGTCCTCCGACATGTTGTCCCACTCTTTGGTGATGGTGGCCTTCAGGGCCTCGACACTGGTGTGTGAGGTTTTGTTGGTGTTGCCCTCCAGGAAGCCCTAGACAGCATAGTCTAGAGGGTTCACATCCGGCGATGAGGAGGGCCAGAAGTTCGCCGGCCATAAGGAGGCCATGTTCCCCTTGCAGAACTCCTGAACCTTCTTGAACGTGTGAACCGGGGCTCCGTCCTGGGTGAACACATAATTGTTCATTGGGAATGTGCTCTTTAGCTATGGCAAGACCTTGTACCTAAGGACCTTGTAGTAGACATCAGAGTTGACCTTCTCATTGAGCCTGAAGAAGTGTGGGGGCATCTTGTTGCCGTCGGAGGCCACGATACCCAGGACCATGACTTGGGCTGGATGTTTGGTCCTGTAATACCCTTCCACCTGACCTCTTGTTTCTGCCAAGAATCGATAATTTCTTCTGTTCAGCACTGCGTCCACTGTGAAGATCTTCTTGTCGGAGTAGATCTTGACCGTGTCGCCGTTGTGCTTGAAGAAGTTGAGGACTTTTTTGGCTCTCTCTAACCTTCTGACCTTCATAGTGGCCGCCAACAGATGCCTTGGTGTCCTGACGAAGCTCTTGAGGCCCAAGACCTCGTGGCGGCCCTGGTGACGGTGATGAGAGCAACGTTTCTCTCGGCGGCCATCTTCCTCATGGACTTGGTGGGGTCCTTCTTGATGTTCTCCTGCAGGAGGTTCAGGAACTCACCACTTCGTTTTTTGTTGTGTCCCCCAGTCCCAGGCTTCCTGGAGATCGGATCCATGCCCTCCATGGCCTTCCTGATGTTGTAGACCGTGGCCAAGGATACCTTGATCTGGGTCGTGATCACCTTCGGGTCGACTTGGGCGCAGAGGAGATCAATCGCCCTTTGCCTTTTCATCTCTTGCTCAGACATTTTTGGTTATACAAAAATACAACAGATACCAGTTTGTAGGATTTTGTTTACTCTTTCGAATGGCACCAAGCTCAAGATCATACAACAAATGACAATGGAGCTAGGGCCTTTAAAAGTCCATTCTAATTTTTGCTGTACCACTCTGTAGATTTCCACATATTTCAAATCCTTGTCATTCTTGATTTTAAGTCAAAATTTAAGGGTTTTTTTTTAATTTGCAGTTGATTTTTACAGAATTTTCATTAAATGCATAAAAAAATAATACCTTGAAATGAAAGATAAATAAGCATAGTTTAAAATGCTGGCATTTAATTTGAACCAAAAATGCTTACGACGATAATGACTTAAAACACATAGTATATAATATTGGCTTATATAAAATATCGAACAAAAGAATGGGGCACAAACCCTATATTAGCATTTATAAAAAACATTTTAAAATTCTCAATATTGTACGGCGGTGATTTAGGATAACGATGTGTAATATTGAATCTCCTTTGACGCATACGACCATTCTTCATTCTGAAGAGAAGGAATCTTCTACTCTAACTCGTCATACCTTGCCACAGCCGAGAGAAACACATTCCTTGGCTCGTACGGATGAAGAGGGTCCCAAAATATAAGATAATGGTGTTAAAAATAACGAAGTCTATGGCTTTGGTAAATAAAAATAGGATGCTATTGTTCTAATAAAATAAAAAAAATACTTTGGAGTAATTGTCAGCTGATTATTTTTCAAGACCTTTTACATATAGGATTACAAATCGTTTATGAATCCCAAATACCTGGCACTCTACCAAAGCATGAACAATGGAGTTCTATAATCTGCCACAGTCCTCAGAGACTTTCCACCACTTGATACAATCTGCCGATATTTGCAACTGCGAAATTAATCATTTGCCCTGGTACACTTTAGAGAGCGATCCAGTGATTCTTTTTTCCATTTTTCTGGGAGGTCGAGTAATTAAATACTTCTTTGTTAATCTTTACACATCTTAAGATGTCAAGGTTTTGGAACACATTGGTACTTTGAGGAAAAAGACAATGGAATATAAATTTTCTTTCCTGACAAATAATCTTATTGCATATTCCATGGAAAGTCAATATTCCATGAGTTTTTGCAAATTCTTCCGATTCTTCAGGTTCCTCCAAATATCGAAAAACGTAATTTTATGATTTTTTTTCTTATTATGTCCATAGGTGAGACATTGTCAAAAGAATAACTATTTTTGCAAATAATTTGTTGCACTGCCCTCAGACAGGAGATATTTAAAATAACTTATTGTTCTTTGCCATTCTACCCTAGACGTCGGGTAAAATAACGGAAAGTTATAAAGATAAAGAACGGAAATTGTCGGTGATCTAAATGTTGATTTAGACAAAAAAGATGGGAATTATCCTAATTTGCATCTGATTAACATCTTAATGGCTCAACTTAATTTGATCGACGGCGTAAAGAAAAACAGTCCCCAGCAGCTCGTTTCATGGAAGAGAGGATCCCAATCTTCGCGAATTGACCACGCTTTGGTCTCACCGTCAGTGTTTCGACAAATTAAAGGTACAGCCTATAAACCAGAGCCTTTTTCAGATCATTTCATTTTAGAAATTGAGATGCATTTCTCCCCATGTAAAAAGTCCTTTAAAGTTCCAAAGTGGGTTACCAAAGAACCTAAATTTGGAAATAAGCTATGGAAAAATTTGATACAGAGCTTCAGTCATTCTTTGTCGTCAGATAAGATTGCCACTGTTTTTAATAGAGTGGTTCGTATATCTACCTTAGACTTTCTATATAAACGCTGGAAGCACGCAAAGGAACGACAGAAGAAAAGGACCTCACACTTAGTAAACGTTCGTTATTTCTCCAAACATTCTCAGCGGAGGTGTTTAACTCTTTTAGAATTGCTGAAGTGGCGGAATCGGAAATGACAAAAAAAGTTGAAGCAGAAAGTAACCCTTACGCACGGACGAAAGACTTATCGCCAGGAGAAAATTCTTTGCAAATTCGATTTCAAAAATTAAGGACAAGGGTAGAGTCTTGACTCGGCCAAACGATATTTTAAACTGCTTCTATTCACATTTTCAGGAAATCGTTTACTCTAACAAGGTATACTTCTTCCAAAAATGAATGTTAAGCATTGTGAAAAAAATTCCCTGGATAGGATTACAACATACATCAAAAAGAAATTTAATCCAAAAAGGCTTCTGGCGTTGATGGTGTCATTGGAGAAATCTATACATCTTTTCCGGATGAAACAGCTCCTTTTCTTCTTCGTCTGGAGAATCAATGGAAAACTAGAGGCATATATACACTCAGAGAGTGCAAACTTCCGCCGTCACGGGGTCCATATGAACCTTCCGAGGCAGATTTTTCACGACTGGGGCGGCGTAGAGGGACGGGGAGGGTTGCCCTCGACGAAAAATTCCGAGAGGAAGACGCTCCCGGCCCCCGATTTTACAGCACAGCGACATCTATTGGCAGAGTAGGCTAACTTGAAATATTTATTAGTATTTAGCTCGTTTTGCATCTTAATTCTGCACTCAGAGATGCCAAAATTTAATCACTTGTTACTTTTGACATTTCCAACAACTCCACAAAGTTTCATACGAATCCGTTCCGTACTTTTTGAGTTATCTTGCTGACAAACAAACCAACAAACAAACAAACCAACGCCAGTGAAAACAATACCTTCTTCGGCGGAGGTAAAAATGGAAGGCTACCGAGATCGCTCACAAAAGGAAGAATAGTTCTTATCCCCAAGAAAAGAAATGGGACATAAATAAACCATTGGAGACCCATAACTGTTCTCAATCAATCCTATAGAGTTCTTTCCGGAGTTTTGGCTCAAGAAATGGAAAAGGAGCTCAATAAAAAAATTGGAAATAGCCAGAAGGGTTTTCTAAGAAATCGAAAAATACATGACGTCTCCCGAAATATTCAAGCTGTGATTGAGTCTGTGAGATCTAGAGGAAAATATGGAGCTGTGGTGGGAATAGATTTCAAAAAAGCTTTTGATTCCATTTCCCACCAACAAATACTCCGATCAGTGAGAAAATTAATCCCCAAAGAGTTTTTCAATCCTGTGGGATCTCTTTTACTTAACGGATCTTCTGTTATTACCCTCGGAGGCATGGAGAGTAAACCAATTCTGTTAAAAAGGAGCTGTAGGCAAGGATGTCCGTCTGCACCTTTGCTCTTTATAGCAGCTATTGAAGAGCTTGTGATGGGATTACAACGAAAATATGGTGGTTTTGGTGTCCAATTATGTAAGTCAAAACACCTTATTGATCTCTACGCGGACGACATAACCCTAACTCCGAATCACAATTAATAAAACGAATTGAAATACTTTTGATGGCATTCCAAAAGTTCAAAGTAAGGTCTGGCTTGGAAATAAATCGTTCCAAAACTTTCATTTTACCAATAGGTTTGTAGAGTCCTGTGGAGGGTAAAATAGTTGGTGGCTGCTCTATAAAAAATAGAGTTTCAATATTAGGAGTCGACTGGGGATCTGAAAGCATTCACAGAAATAATTGGAATCAAATGACTGGGCTAATCAACAATAGGATATCAAGCTGGAGGCAGTATAACCTTCAAACGAGAATTGATCTTTACAATTCGCAGATCATTCCTATTGTTCTATACAAAGCTTCCGTTTATCCTATTATAGCAGAAAGAGCTATGCTTAAGGAGGATGCTTGGCTCCTTAAACTCTTTCATAAGCTCTACCTTCCAACTTTGAAGAGACCTAAAAAACAAATGGGTGGATGTCTTGCTCCTTTATCCCAAATAATTCCACGAATATATATTAAAGTTTTATAAGCATCTCCAGACATCCGGATATGGAATGGAGGAGAACTATAACTCATACCGACCTGTATTTCCGTCTCCTATTTGGAACAGATCTAACAAATATATATACTTTAGCGTTATCAGAGACTTGGGCTGCAGCACAACGAATTATTTGGAAATGTACCCCAAATTTTCAAAGTGAGTCCACGGTGGATATTATCTGTCAACACTCCAAGAAAAATTATTTTTCAAAAATTTAAGCAATCCGCCTGAATTGGAGGAAAATGCAATTAGGAACAAAATTTTAACAGTTCATAATACGACACCTAATTCTGTATTTAGGGATGGCCGTTTTCACTTTTCGTTAACAAGAACTGCTCGTCTTCATAAACCTCCTTGTCCATGGCACCTCAAAATGTCATCAGTAAGTTTTCGTGAGGAAGCCGAGATTGTAGCCAACGCCCATTCAAAAAGATTGTCTCTCCCGGAAAATTGGAGATTAAGGATATTTGCATCTATAACAAGAATATACGATGACAAGAATTTCACGGCTCAATTGCAGATATCGGCCGACTGCATATCCTTCGATTCGCATTGTCTAAATTGCGGCAAACTTTACAATGACGTAGAGCATGCTTTTGTCGACGGTCCATTTGTTGCTACCATAAAAAAGTTCCTGTCCATCAATTTGAAGGGTTTGGAGAACGGCGCCAATAAGTATCTAAAAGCAATAGTTTTATTTGGGCTTTCAAAAAACAATAGATTCCGCTCTCCCAAAAGCAAGGCAATCGAGTTTTCTTTGTTAAATTGCAAAGCCTACATTGCGAGTTGTTTATCAAGAAGGGAAAGCTTAAACCCCAAAATCCTTCGTTCCGCGATGATTTCTGCTGCCGCCCGATATACCGCCTTCAGCCTCAAGATTCCATCCGACACCGATGATTCATGGATAAGTGCTGGAAACATCATCAAGTTTTACCCTTCAAAGTCGAAGAGATATTTTAAATTTTTGAAAAGAATAATGAAACATTTTAATTAATCAGCTCTTGTGATGTTTTTATTGTAACGCCTTTTATTTAGATATTTTATTATAAACTATAATGTTTGTTTTCTTTATATATACTTTTTATATAACATTCTAAATAATAAAGGAGATTTGAAAAAAAAAAGTTGAGGGGAAATATGCTTCCAGAAGGTACAGGTCCCAAAAGAACGTCGAAAAATGAGTCATTTGTACTTATAACACCTTTCCACGAATAAAGGACCAGGTCTCTCTTATAACCATCGAATTTCGAATGAAAACGCATAAAGTCAATACCAACGTCTTACTCATAAACTCAAGTCAAGACTTGAGTTTATTGTAAATAAGTTTATATTGTAGTAAAATAATACCAAGTGTCAAATGGCAAGACAACAAAAACTGACAGAGTTTAACAAATCAGTTGAATAACTCCTTAGTATATATAATACAGCAAAGTAGGTTTTCCATTTCTTTAAAAAAGTTGAGCATAACATTTAAAAATATTTAATTAGATCTGATCATTTAACTCCCTCATTGTTCAAAAATCTATGCTATTTAAAATATAATTTAAAAAAGGCAATATAAGAAACCTTAAATTAATTAATTCTGGACAAACACGTAATTATACTCAATGATATTTATATTGATCATTTCGGTTATTAGCCCATTCAATTGTAAATCAATATCTTAAGTAGAATTAGCATACAAAAGGGGCTCAGAGTGTGTTAAGACGTGTTCACCTCTCAATATTAAGGGACTCATCCCGAGAGGGAAAGATCAGTTTTGATCCACCTCATTGAAAGGATCCTGAGTTCGATTGACTTATTTTAATATTTATTCATTTCTACAGGGATGCAATTCTATCAAAACGAGTAGGTAAAATACTAAGACTCATGTGTAATTGATAAAATGATAATTGAAATGTGATATTTAATTTTATATTCAGATGTATCCTTTCATCTATACTAATAAAAAAGATTCCGTTCGTTCATTTCCCTGTATCTCCCGAAGGGGTCATTACATCTTGACAAAATTTTCAGTGAATAGTTTTGAGAGATCAGGGAGTGTTTTTTCTGTAAATGATTATGAGGTAGTAAGACGTGTTTTGTTTTATTGAGTGTTTCCGGAACATATTTGGTATATGATTACTTAAAAAGAAGTTTTTTCTGTCCCTCTCTTTCCCCCCAAATTTAGATGGAGAGTGATGTCAATCACTCATAACTTTCTTTGATACAAATATGAAGTTGCAGTTTTTTCTTTTGCTGTTCCCTCCATCAACGGAGATCAAAATAATACTTTAATATTCATTGCTACCATACATATCTTCGGCACTCTATGTTCCCTATGAATTGACTTAAAAAATAACTTCATTTTGTGATTTTAAACACCCAGCCTTAAGGAATTCAAAACGGAAAAATGGCAATGAAGACCCAATGACAACTTTTTAAGGAAATGATTTTAATATAAAAAATCACATGCAATGAGATCACTAAAATATTCGTGTTATTATTTCCATTCTAGAGCATTGTCAAGTTGGAAAATCCCGGGTAGCGCTGGGTAACATTCGTTATTATATTGCCATTTATCAATTTGTTAAGTTTTTTCTTTTGATGTTTCCCCCCACCAACGGAGAACAAACAAATACTCTGATATTCAGCTTTACTATACATATCTTCTCTATGTTCTATATCAAATGACTTCAAAATAATTTCTCTTTTTGAAGTTTAAACACCGAGCCTTAAGGAATAGAAAACGGAAAAAAAAATGGCAATGACAACTTTTTAATAAACTACTTTTCATAAGAAATTTATATAGGCACTCTATGAAAGGACTTTAAAATAACTTCTTTACGATGTTTAAATTCCCAGCCTTAAGGAACAAAAAAAACGGAAAATGGCAATGAAGACCCAATGACAACTTTTAAGGAACTGATTTAAATATGAAAAATCATATGTGATGACATCACTAAGATTATTCGTATGATCTTTTTCTATTCCAAAGACTATTGTCAACTTGGAAAACCCGGGGAGCGCCGGGTAACATCCGCTAGTATATACATATATATATAAATTTCATTCCATATATATGTATATATATTTTTTTCCATTTCTTTCATTAAGTTAACCTTGGATCTTTTCTATGATCGAACTGTAATTCAGGATGCCTGCCTGCTAACTCAGCATTGAGAGTTGAATATGCACGCACTTAGCAATCAGTCATCCTGGGTTAACTGAACTACAACTAATGAGACTTTCACATTTCTTTGATATTATGTTTTTTGCATATAATTTTACAATGCAAACAAATTTGATTGCAAAAAGCAATGTTTTTTTTTGCAAGAAAAAGTTATCCTAGATTTACTGATAGTCTTATATCAATGACATCCTTTGGTTCTTCAATCGGGTAACTCAAAGTTATTTTATTAATATAACAACAACAGTCATATTAATTTGTTTGTTGAATTTTGTATACGTATAAAGCTGTTTTGTTGTTGTTTTAAAATTACAATATTTTATGCTCATTAAGCTGTAATTTCACACCATGTAAGTACACGAGAAATATGCTTCATTTTGGGACAGGTTGAATAAGAAAAAGTAAAATATAAGCCCTCAGAAGAAGGAAAAAAACCACCTTACTCTGTTTAACTAACTTGGTTCGCAAAGCTTTCCACAAAGGTGTAATACTTATTTATTTTTTCCGTTTACTCAATTACTATCTTTAATTAGGATATAAAAAGCTAATATCATTCACCCCGGGTGATTAAATTAATGATATGACCATATATATAATTAATATTATTTAAATAACATGTAACTAAGCTCATAACATTGAAAGTATAAAAAAGCATTATATTTATTCAAAACGACAACACATGTTTATATTGAAATATAAACAAAAACATAATTTTTCGATTATTATTCATTAAAAGCTTTAATTTCAGTCGAATTGACAAGTAAGCGAAAATACTTTTTATTTTATAATATGGATTTTTTTTTAAATTTATAAAATAAATGCTTAGCAAATAATTAAACACTCAAACGAAAATCACAAAAAACCTTTCCATTGTGAAGCAGTAATGATAGTTACGTGTTACGTCTTCATTTACAGCTTATTCATTCTCAAAATATAACTTTGTGATAGAAGGGAATGAGCTATCTAGTTTTTATATTTTTTTTATCAAACCAAGGATATGTTTTGCTGTCGCTTATCAAAGCAAAAAATATCTTTGCACCTTTAAAAAACGCAAAATATAAATATACATGACAAAGTCTATTGATAAGTAATGTAGTAGCACATTATTTTTCTATTTCTGTAAAAACAGTACTTACCACTTATTCAAAAAACGGAAATATATAAGTAAATAAATTATTTAAAAAATATTTGGAAAATAAGTATTTGTAGTAAAACTATTATGTTATTTTTTTGTTATATTCTTGATCATTAGAAAAACTTTAAAAGGTTTTTATTATTAAAAAATAAAAAAAATGTTGTGTGCTTACAAACACTCATTACAGTTTTTTGTAAAGTACTACATTTATATTGTCATATAGTATTTTTTTAACGTAATTACATGGTGCTTGATAAGTAATTGCTATTTATGAAAAAATATATATATTCCATTATATTTCATGGCGTCTGCTCTGAATGGTTTTTACTCGTTTTCTGTTTATTTATTTTACTGTATTTTATTTTGTCCCACTATAATCTTTATAGACTATAAAAAAATTGTTTTTTACCAAAAAAAATATATTATTATTTTAATTTATATTATAAGAGCACTATCTAAATTACACTACATCACATGGTTTATGGTGGTCATCTTTTTCGCACCATTGAATTTCACAAAAAATCGTCCCTGAGACGTTTGTTGACTCACAAAATATTATAAATAGCATGCTATATATAAAGGCACGAAATGTATGAAATATATATTTATTTTCCTTTGCTGCTCTGACATGTTGTCATGTGTTATTTTATTTCCCTCCCATGTATGACATTTGAGGAAGAATGTAATTTGGACATAGCTAATTGGAAGTCAACGTGTTATATAGGGTATCCCAGCTTTAGATTTCTTATTACGTGTGACTTGTATTAGATAGCTTCGATTCGTACAAATATATATTTACGATTTGGTTTTTTAAAATTATTTCATTATTGTTTCTGCGAATTATTTAGAGCTGCATTTACTTCCATTAGGACTTTACTTGCTTATTTTTACAAATTATAAATTATTTTTATATATTTACAAATATGATGTTTTAAAACCTCACCATAAAAAGTTCTTGTTGTTGATTGTTTTCACTCCCTGACTTCTATTTCAGTTATCATTCTTGCCTTTGTTCTCAGTAAAATTACAGAACTCCTTGGTTTTCAATCCTCTACGTCTATTGGGCTGCATCAAATTAAAGATTTAATTTCTTATTTTTTTTCGCCAACTAGAGGATTTTTTGAAGGGGTCAAAAACGTTTGGGAATCTCAGACAAAAGAATATTTCATTTATATCTTCTCGTCCAGTGACGACCGCCCTATCAACTCTGTCAGTTGGTTCTTTTTTTTCTTGGCCAACAGGCTTCATTTTATATTTCAAACAAAACAACAAACAATAGACATATTAAAACAAAACGTGAAAGAACATTTGGGTAAAAAACATCATTTCTTACGACATGTATCCTTTAAAACTTTAATGTAGAGTTTGACCATTGATATAATCCCCGAAATATCGGTGTATGATGCACTTCTCCATGCATATAATACATGCTGGTGTTTTGTAATTACAGACTTTATAAAACGTGCATCGAGTCCAAAATAAAAGGCTATAAAATCACTTCTCTTAGGTTGATAAAAACTTAAATTGTCGATTAAAAGATCGGAAACGGATTTATATAAGGACCAAGCTATGTGCAGTCATATAAAAAGTGGTCACTGGACTCATTCTCCGTACGGCAAAAAGAACATGTACTATGATCTTGCGTAAAAAATTGTCACGCACTTCGAGTGTACCAGAAAGAACACGGTATTTAAACCACTTTTCTGATGACGACAACATATCACTTTTTATCACATTTATAGATTTAGCCACTGGAATAATTATAGACATTTTCTTAAATAATTAATACAAGTTTCCATTGTAGGCTTCAAACAAATTTTCCGCAGCTGGGAGGAAGAGGTTTCAGCCAGACGCAATCTGATTGGTACTACAGGTCTGTCTACAGACTTGTACAAGCCAAAAATAGATTGAAATTGCTTGAAAGCCATTTTATTTAGAAACAAGGGGGAATCTGCCGTTTCCAGCAAGTCAATGTATTTATTCCTTTTAAATTTATGGAGCCTCTTGTAGGAAGCTCCAATCTGAGGCTCTTTTCATACGACTTAATAGTGCTGGTGGATCCTTTATGATCTTTTCCAATCGTCCAGAAAACTTCGAACATCTTTGCAACACTTCCCTCAGTCCAAATATGCTTTCTCCGTATATTTTCCTCCAGAAATTTGTGAGAGATAATGACTCAGTGGTTACTTCTCTGTCCACATATTTCGAACCCAGTACGTATTCAAAGATTTCCATAAATTTTAAAATCTACAACAGATAGACCACCGTATCGTAGAGGATTGTGAAGTCTTTTCATCGATATATTTTTCTTTTTATCTAAATTAAGGAATGTCAATTGCATATACTTAATCTCGCGGGACGTTTCTTCATCGTAAGATGTAACTCTTAAAAGATGAATTACTTGCAAGACGATATAATTGTTTCAAACTTGTATTTTCTACCATACATTAAGCCTGAATCTAGAGAAGAAGCCACACACCTTCAAAATTTACCCTTTATGTCTTGAAGATTAATAGCCGTAGAATTGTTTCCAATCCAAGATCCTAAAATATTAATATCACCAGAAATTTTTAAAAACTGGCCATCCTTTTTCAATTAAGCCACCATATCCACTTATTATTTCGGTTTGTCTGCGTTTACACAAAGACCAGATGAGATTGAGAACACTTTAAGAATCTTTAGGGTTTGCTTAAAAGATTTCAAGTTTACAATGGATTTCCAGAAAAGATCATCGTCATATCATCTGCATAACAAAGACATTTTGTAGGAAGAGGTATAGCTGAAAAACCAACTATGTTTTTATCCAATTGACTCCTCTCGATCAAACAATCTAGACATAGTATAAAAAGTATAAAGAACACGGATCTCCTTGTCTAACACCTCTTTTATTGTAAAAACTAGCGCTTGCGGTTCCATACTGAACATACTGTCAGGCGGTTCTTTAAAGGTAGGGAACATCACTCACCTTGTCAAGGCCAATGACGTCAAGACAACGCTCTTTTACTGGGAAGGGGATGAATCCAGGCAAGTATAAATTCGAAAAAAGCCGCCTCACTTTCGAACGTTGCGAAATATTGCCAATCAAGGGAGGTAACAGAGTCGGAATGGATCCTATGATGTGTCAAGTCACTTTGTGAGATCCCTAGGATCCTGTCATATTTTTTTCCTATCACATAAAAACAACAAACACATCGTCCAAAGATATTCATAAATCCAAATCCAATACTTCTAAAAGGATTAAACATCTTCATTATCAATGTCTTTAACTTTCTTAAGTATAAGCTATTTCTTGATCATAAAGAGTTTACAAAAACGTAGAGAAAAAATATATATTTTGTTTAAATTTTAAATTAGAAATCTTAAAATATTTTTTAGAATAAACTTTATTCATTCAAGGAAATTTCATTGATTAATATTTAAATAAACAAATATGTTTAAAATTAATTACATAGACAAAGTAACGAGACTAAAAATAGGAGAATCAAGCTCATATAATTTTTAAAAAAATCTACAATCAACAACAATAAGTAAAAAACATGCCAACAATAGCATTTAGGGATATATTTATGGCAACACATTCCTTTACATTTTTTTAAATTCCATGTGTTCGCCGAAAATAAAAGGCTAAAATCAAACTTAATTACCTCCATAATGGAATGAATCAATATTTGTAATATCAGGAATATTAAGTGGAAAATTCTCGTAGCGTGCCACGGTTGCTATAATGATGGGCCGCATATCCTCCTTACAAACGAACTCATCTCTCGCCAGTCTTTGTTTGATATATTTCTTAAAAATTACGATATTAAATATACTAAATAATACTCTTATTAAATGAATTTAGGTCATGGGACATAATAATATTTATAACATAACTATTTGAATTCATTAATATAAAAATTAACTTTAGAAAATAATAGTAGTATAAATTTATATATGTGATTATATAGATATACTTATATATTTATATATAAATATATATATATATATCATATTAGAATACGACCGGGACACCTATTTTCGCCGGGACCCTTCACCGGGAATTAAATTTTTCAAGCCGAGCCGGGTGACTAAAAACACCGGGACACCGGGCCGGGTCGGGACGCTCAAAAAACAGCCAGGACCCGGGCCGGGTACCCAGTCGTTTCCATATATATATATAATATATATATATAATATATATAATTAGGTTGCTTGAGGTCTGCATCTGTTTTTTAATAATTGCTTGCATAATTTTACGTAATTTTTTTATTTTCCTCTTCATGAATATAACTTTAATTACTCCAAGTATGCATGTATACTATTACATTGTATTTTGAAAAACTGCTGAGTAATTAATTCCTTTCTTTTCTTGAGATATCGTGATTTCTTATTCCTCTTAAAAAATGTATATTATTTTCATATATTGTCAATAAAATTATCTTTTAATACTTTTATTTTATTTTATATATTTGAAGATGATTACATTATTTCTTAATTATTATGCACAGTATTAGAGATAGTTTTTTTCTTTTGAAGAAAAGATACCTATGCATTAATTCAAACAAACATATAATTAAAAATATTAATTGGAATTATTACTTAGAGGAAAAACTTCTACAACTGAAAAAAGTTATGGTTCAAAGTATTAAAAAAGAAGAAAAAGATAATGAAATTGTAAAATATAAAGTATATGTTTTTTTTTAAATAATGTAATATTACGACTTGATGGTATTAACGCAACATCCTCAAATTGATAATGTATATTGTTAAATAATTTTAAGCAGACAAGAGCACAGTTGAAGAGTGTCGACTCTGTTTCAATAAAAATATGTTACCATTTACCTCGACGTCATACACAATATAACGTTGGACACCCATGTTTTTCAGAATAGACGTAAATAAGCAGATTGTAATAATACATTATATCATTATATCAAGCTCGTAACAATGAAGTTATTGCTTTATTTAAAGGGAAATATAAATATAGATGATTGACAATATATCCATTGGCCGATCAATCGGCTATCGCTTAGTTCCTAAATCTTAAATTATTGTTTAAGGGTACGAATATAATTAAAATCAGATATATAATGGCCTTTTTTTAAGTGTATTATGTCGTTAGAGTTAGGTGTTACTTTTAACCATAACATCTCAAACGTCATATCATATATATATATATATATTATATATCTCTCGATTCTCGACCTGGAGAAGGACCAGACATTGATGACGTTTGCAGGATCAGGGTTCCTGGCCTCACGGTTCATGGAGCCCTGCATCACATCCACAGAGTTGTGGACTTGTTGCAGGCCCCCCCTCCCCCCATTTCCCCTCGAGCCCAAGGTATTGAGGTCGGGGGGATTAAAAGCAAGGCATTCATATCATAGGAGACTAGGGCATTGACCCCAATCTAGTTCTTAACTATTTTGGCGCTGTGCATGGGTGCTGAGTCCTACTAGAAGAGGTAGGAGGATCCTCCAACGGCCATTGCATACATCTACAGCTTCAACACAATCCTCAGTAGGTCAAAACATTCCTCCTTGTTGAGGTGCTTAAAGAAATGGGTTGCTTGTCAATCTAAGGAGGAGGAGCATTATATAGACCAAATACTTGCTACATAATTTTGACGCTACCTTGGACTCCTCCTCGGCAATCTACTCGTTGTTTCTGCAGTTATAGTTGTCAGTTAAAAACCTTTACATCAAAGAATAATCACAGTGTTGGGACTTGAGCTTTCTTCAAAAGTCTTAGGATCTTACTGCAGGGCCGAACCAGATGGCCTTGGCCTCATCCGTGAGGATTTGGCCTCCCCCTGCATGTAGGACTTCTTCCTGAGGTCCTTGCCTGGACGGGAGATGGTCATTGAGCTGCAATTCCCTTCATTGGTCAGCTTGTTCATGGTGTCGTGAGAATGGCCTCCATTCATCTCTTAAGCCCTGGTAGACACTTGTTCGTCCTCCCTCACCCTTCTTGATCATCCTGGACTCATTGTACCTCTTGACGAAGTCATGAGCGGTAATCTTGGTCTCGCTGTTAATCTTGACTTTTTCCTGGATGAAGTCCAATGTCAAATGAGTTACAATAATTTTCTGTTTTGTACAAACATTCCTCATAAAACGTTTGACTTTGTACAAAGAATATGTTTTAAGTCACATGAGATGCTTTTTTCTTTTTTACTATTCTTTACCTTGAAAAGTAGATAGTAAAATCAGAAAAGGTGATTGTACAAACACTCCTCATAAAAAGTTTGACTCTGTACAAAGAATATGTTTTAAGTCATAAAGATGCTTTTTTCTTTCTTTTTTTTTCCTCTCTTTACCTTGAAAAGTAGATAGTAAAATCAGAAAAGGTAATTTTCTGGTTCATTTCTGGTCCCATCACTTTGCAAATAGTTTTATTAGGTCTGCCTTGACCCAAGAATTCCATAGGTACCTTCAAAGTTCAAATCTGACCATAAATGTGGGAGGAGATAGCGTGCGGACATACATTGGTGAATTATTATATATATTTGATTAAGATAAGTATTCGTACAGAGATTGGATAGCCTACATTTAAGATGAATAAAGACCCAATTATATATGCGTACACAGATTGATTGGTTCATTCTTGATACTGCTTTTTGCCTACATGGTTCAATTAAATTCCATCAATTATAATATAAGTACCTAATAAAACGTAATATTATTATATTTCATGTGAAGTAGTTCATTACTTAAAACATAAACTAAAAGTAATCAACGATTAAAATTGAGGTATTAATTTTAGACTACAGTGTCTATTTATCTTTTTAACGCAATTAATTTGGAGTTTGAAGGACTGAAAAAAAAATATATTCATTTTTTCGATATGACTTTTTCCTCTTAAGAACATGCAATTGTTTTATCGAAAACTATAAAATTTAATGCAGTAGGTAATTATTTTTATTATTTTTTTTGCCTATGGTTCCATAGACTTGCATCCAACAGGATATAAATAAGCATTATAGCAATAAAAAAATATTTTCTTGGTGTTCCGAAATAATCGTTTTATTATTAGTATTATTTCTACTATATCAAGTAGTTTGAATTTAAAATGAAAAAGTCGTTTTTTGTCATATGTGGGATATCTTAATCTATATCAACATTCATTCAAATCTCCATTCTAAAGCCTTAATTTCTATCAACATGATAAATAATGATTTTATCAAAAATTTATTTCATTTCTTAATGGATTATTACTTCAAGAATGAGTGTTTTTTTGTTCTCCTGATTCGTAAATAATGGGTACAATTATTTGTGACTTAGTTTTAAAGTATTTATTTTATTTCATTGGATTTTTTAAATATATTTTAAATAGACGTCTCAAAGATATAAAGATTTGTGTCGTGGAATAAGCTTTAATCTATGCCCTTTTACAAATACTCATGAGAGGAAGATCATTTAAAAGCCAAAACATACCTAAAGGTTATTTTTTTCAATTTCTCACGTCGTATGCATTAGATAAAAAAGACAAAACGAGGTCATGGCAACAGAAAAGTAATTAAAAGATTACAAATACTTATAAAAACTTAAAAAAATATGTCGTTGTTTTTTGGCATGCAAGATTTCTTATCTTAGAGTATTTATAAATAGAAAAACGTATTATAGGTTTCATTTGTTTCCATAACAAACCATTAATGTAAATAAGAAAAATAAATAAAACTTTTAAAAGTTTTCCTGTGGTTTCTTATAGGCGTGATGCAAAGAAATGTATTAAAGAGCCACAGCAAACCAAGATGCATATAAATATTTCACAGCCAATCAAAGTCACATAAAACATATCCTGTCCTTATAGTTGAATTGTTTAGTCCCATCACTAAATACAAATAGCTGAAAAAACTGACTATTGATGATCTATTGTCTTGATCGAACTCGAACAACATTAGCTTATCAAATTGACTATGTCTCACAAATCTCTCGAAAAAGTCAATTTATTGAGTTAAGAAATTATAAGTTTTTCGACTTATGGTAAAATTTTAAAACCTAATACGCATTGTAGTGTCATTAAACAAATAATGTTATATACAACTACTTCATCCCACAAGTATATGTTAAAGAATATTTGAAATACAATAGTCAAAACATCATTTTTACAAATGGTAAATAATAGCATTACGACCAATAGCTTATATATTTTGCATAAATATTTACACTATACATATATACACGTTTAATATTTTTTTATCTTTGTATTTCATCTTAAGGATGAAAGTTTGTTCGTAAACTAATTCCAGTGTCGTTCTTGGTATACTACATCATCGTAGAGAAAGATATCATTTTTTTAAGTTAAATAATTTGTTTTATCATTGAAAGCTTATATACATTTCTGAATTATCATTTTTAACAATAGATGGCCCAAAATATTATATGCGATATAAAAATTACTTTACTAATATTTTACACATTTACTAATGCAACTATGATCTTGATGTATTTTTTACTTCTTTTAATTATGGAAAATCCATCTCCTTATATTAATCTACTCATATTTTGTATTTATATTTTTTACAGTAACCGTTCACACTACCTAAGCAGACAGGGGACATCAAATTCATAAAAAAAGAATTAATTACTCTGTTTATCAGCTTTTTATCCTCTCCCAAACAGAATAATTTATTTTAGAAAATTTTGCTCATATTCTAATTATATGAAATGTGTGTTTATAGAAATAGCAAATAAATTAACAGACAATACAATTTATGATCAGTTTTTCCTAACCAATGGTATTTGTTCATCAACTAAAAAAACTGCTAGAAAATTCCAAACAAATTTGACATCAACTTTTGCTGGCAAATTTTCTATATTTGAAAAAGGTGTTTGGAAACCAACAAATCAATCTACGTCTGAGTTTTTAGTTACTTCATAAAGATCGCTATGCAACGACATGCTTTTTCTCTGCATAATTGAACTTGGCCAAATATAAGGATATTCCCATATGATGAACAAGGATTCGTAATTACAAAGAAATACTATAAAAATTAAGTGAAGAAAAAGTAGTCTCACGGTTGTATCCATGTTAAATGGAAGGATTTTTTATTGAGATGAATATTACAAAAAAAATCATTGTGTAATTTTAAAATGTTCATCAAATCATAAAATGTAATGTTAGCAAAAAATCGCCAAAAAATCTTCAACATTACAACTAACCCAAATTTGAGTGGATATGCTTTGGCAATTAGCTAAATCATAAAAAAGAGATTGTCTTCCACCCGTTTCCACAAAGATTTTTTTGACATTTTGGACTTCGTCACAATAGGATCTTACATCATATTCAAAGAAGCCAAAGAAATGTAAATGTCTCACCACCATTTGTCATACAAGGAATAAACCAAAGACATGAAGATCATCCAAGCACAGCATTTCAATATCAAAGCAGTTAATTTAACTTTTCACAGAGAGAAGTGGTGCAAAATATATAATATGAATTCCGAAAACCCCCTAATCAGATCAGAAAACTATCCTATAAATATAAAAATCATATATTAAAATTGTGCATTGATTTTGCATGCAAAAATGTTTATGATGAAATTATTTACAAATTACTATCATTGAATAGGTAATACTAATAGTTTTACTTTTATAACTCAAACTTTTTTGTCATGAAAAAATTCACATAAATATTTACATTATTTATACAAAGTTAATAAAACTCATATGAATTTTTGGTGTCCTTTACTGTGTCTTTAATTATTTGGTGGTAAGATTATAATTTTTGATATTAGAGACAATAAAACAAGGTATATCTTCGCGGTTTATGTATAGTGATCTGAGCCTGTATAGGTTTTTTAAATAATATATTATGGTACAACGCATTTTTGCCTTGAAGTACATTGTTCCCATAAAATGAACTCAATAAATGTATAAATAAACAAAAGTAGAGTTCTATGTAGCAATTCCTTTCAGACTTTTAGTTATTTTCGTACTTTATCCATACAACAAAAAGCCCCGTTATTGTTGAAAAGAATGAGCCAAAGAATAATTGCGTAGGGCCACAAAAGATATTTCCCCCAAGAGCTGATATAATGGATCCTGAAAAGTTTTATCTCTTACAGTTCAATATTTTATTGCGATGAATAATACAATTACATATTTCTGGTGTTTGTATGAGGGTTGCGTAGAGCATTTTTATTTTGTAAAGATAATAGTAACACTTTGGAAAATAGAAAGTTTTGCGTTCAAAAGAAAATGAAAATTGTTTTCGTACACCATTCTAAATAGCTTTCATTATTTTCTTTTTTTAAAGCCTTACCTTACACAACAATCCTTTAAAACAAAGCAAACTCTTCTAGACAAACATATACAAATAAAAATCCAAAAGGAATCTAATTATATAAATTTATTCTCAGACACATATCTAGCTCATATCAAATGTTCTTTTTGTGGAATTTAATTAATATTAACTCAATTTAAGCTGATCATGACCACCCTGTCGGTATACAAACCAATAAATTACTTTTATCACGACATTGATCAGAATTCTCTGACTTAGTAAACACTAGGACAACAATTGTTAGAGGATACTTTCTAGTGTTAATGAACTAGGAGAGTGAACGAACTGATAAGAGATTCACTAATAATGACGATAAAAGGAATCTCATCTCATATGAATGAAGTATGAGATTATCTTAAATAGATTTAGATCTTAATTTTTCAAGCAATTATTTTAATATAACTAAGTGTTTGTGGTAAGTGAATGTACTTAGCAATATTATAAAAATATTTTCTAGTTCAATTCTTATTCAAAAAGTTTATATTTTTTATAGCTTAATTGCTTAAAATGATTTTTATCGAGTTGTGGTGAGAATGGATAAATAAAAAAATAAAGGAAAAAAATAATAAAAATAAGTAAATAAAAATACCTTTTTGGGAAAAAGCACGTTCACTAAAGTTTTATTTTAGCTCCAAGATAAATTACCTGCAAGCCATATTTTGAATAATGTTAAAATTTGAGCGAAAAATGCTTTGAAACTTTGCTCATCAAATGATCGGATCATTAATTTTAATTCCGGTTAATTACAGTCTTTAGAATAAAGCCATTAATAAATGAGTTTATTCTTATATATAAAGAAGGTTGTTGCCCTCTTTTTTTTTGTTATAAAATTACTTAATGTAAGGTATTGAAGCTTATGATTACTCAAAATGTGTCAGCGTTCATGTAGACACATTAAAAAAGTGCTGGAATATGCATTTCGTTGCTTATATAAGGATTGTTAAGAAGTAATTATTAACATAATTTATTTTTATTTTGTACAAACATTTTAAAATGCAAGAAGAAACATTTTGTTAGGCCATATTATACGTAATACGAATATCTTAAGTGTTGCGTCAGATTGAGAGGAATATTTTTGTAATTGCAATTATAAAATTTTATATACAGACATTTATTCAATACCAGTGAGTTCCTCATTTCATCCTTGTTTTAAACACGAACTCCCAACAAAAATTAATTGGATTAATTTATTTTCTTTATAAACTCTTTTACTCTTTTTAGTATCAATAAAACATATTGTACTCTTCATTATGAAAATGCCATTTGGTGCATTATTGGACTTTAGTATTTTAATAAAGTAAAGACTATAGCCACGACGGACTCCCATGATGATACCATTTTGCCCATGACACATTTCTGCTTTCCAATATGGTGAATAAGCCATCATGATCCATGAATATTAGTTTTTTTAGAACTTGCACATTTTTAAATTTAAGTTCTCTTTTAAATATTTCAGTCCAGAATTCCTAACTAATCCTCAGTGTCCTCTAACAGAAAAAGGACAATCAAAATGACTCAAAATCAATGATGACCAGGCTCATGAATTCGAATGTGGGGTATTACATATGTCCGATATTTATGGTCGCTTTGAATTCCATAAGAACACCCTTCGGATATGATGCACTGAGGATTTGATTGGAATCAAGTAAGATGTGTATCTCAATAAGTGGAATACTCGCAGGTTAATCTTAGTTATTCATACATTAATTTTGTCAAGCAGATTTAGATTTGATTTTTAAAAGTAATAAGCTGTTCTTTCTTGTCTATTTTGATGTGTTTTCCCCTGCTTCCAGGATAGTTTCGTTTTCATTACATTCAAAATGCTTGGGAGTTTTATGGAGTTTTTCCCAAAAATATCAAATACTTGCTTTTTATTAAAGTGGTTTGCTCTAAGTTATATTCTAGTTTATATATGATACTATAATTAAGTAAAGTAATGAAATTAATATGACAAACTAAATATTTTGCAATTTATTGATAAGCATATTGGGTGTGGTTATATTGTAAGAACATTAAATTATTTAATTTAATCAATCAAATAATACAACGAGAAAAGCCCCATATAAGTAAATGAAAGAGAATAGATACTTCTTCCTTGTCACTCTCAATATCTTAAAAGACTCTTCTTAAGATGTGCATTTGTTTATATTAATAGAAAGGGGTAAATATTTGTATAAAAATCAGAATTTTTTTAAATAATATGAAAAGAGTAAAAATATTCTCCAGTTTATGGACTTCCTTTTTGATAATAAAGATTTTTATATTGATATATTATATCAAAAGTAATTTTGTGTTTAAAAAAAAATAATCATGACAAACTTCTCCATTCTAAATTGGTTGTTGTAAATAAGTATATATTGCGTTTATGAAATTGATTACCTGACCAAAGCGTTTCAAATATTAAATCTAACATAATCGTTTTTTGTTTTTTTTTTTATGATCAGTTCTTAGCGAATGCCAAAGTAATAATTTTATAATTTCTTCACAATAATCTTTCTATATATATATATATATATATATCACGATTATTGTGAAGAAAGAAACATAAATATATTTTTTTTGACTTTATTTATTTAGAGTAGTTATATAAAACAATATATATATTAAACATTATAGATTAAAATTAATACTCTAAACAAAAGTCCAACAAAATTCCTAACAATGTATCACAACTATAATAAAAAAACATGAACAAACAAATATTATACAAACAACAAAATCACATAAAACATACTTTCTAATTTTATATAAATAAATTTTCAAAACAATAAAACATTTGTATAAAAAAGACTAATTAAGAATATTTACTTCTTTAAAAACTTTTTGTGTATTCGTAATAGCCAGCGTTGAAAATTCTTGTAGTGTTTGGAGGGATAATACTTTATTATTTTCCCGCATATTCCCACGATGAATAGTCCTTGTTTGGAATTTTGATAGTAAAAAGCCGAATATCTTACAGCGGTTGATATTATAATTGCCCGAAATTCTTCCACCTGGACCGGTATTCCGATGGCCATTTTTTCTGCAATCCTGCTTTTACAATTTGAAATAGCCATTTCAAAGCACGCGTTTTCAGTGATGCTTTCAAAATTCGAAGTAACTCCAAACAGAATCAATGGTGTCACAAAGTTTTCCCCCACGTTGGCAATGTTGAGGGTAATTATTTTCCTTAGGAGCGAAGACCCTGGCATTCAGCAAATGCGTGAATAACGGAGTTAAATAGTTTTCCCGCAATCCTTGCACGGAGCATTGAAGAAAATACCGTCATTTAAAATTTGTAATTGCGTTGTGAATTCTTGGGGTCCTTAATTTTTTGTCATAGATACATTATTCTTTTTTCCAGGAGCATGGAAGATTAGCTTTGTAATAAATCTATTACATATTTCCACAGCCTCACTTTTGTCTTCAATTGACATTCTCAAGTGCCAAGGCTGTGGTACTGATGTTCTAAAGCAGATTTTTTAGAGAGTAATAAAAATTTCCCACAATAAAAAATGGTGCCTTCCAAATCATGTTATGATAAAATTTTGTTTTTAAGCGACAAGTTCCAATTCTTTGGGATGTAAAAGATTTTTAAGTAAAATTTCTTATTCCGATTTTGGTGAATCACGTCAATGGTTGAAGAGGCTTTAAATGATGGAGTTCCCTCCATAAAACTCTGTGAGCTGACGCTATCCAGGGAGAGATTTCTTCTAAATGGTAATTAATTTTTTTTTTTTTTTTTTTTTTTAAGGTCTTTATTTAAAATTGTAGTACATAGAGTATACATAAAATACAATAATAAAAAGTAGGTAGAATTGCGTAAAAAATACATAAATAAACATTATAGTTTAAAATTAATCTACCTAAAAAGACCCAAACTCAATTAAACAGAAATAATACGCAATATAAAAACAAAACTATAAAACAAAAACAAATCATAAGGGGTTATAAAAACGGTGATATTGAAGGACTATCTTCTTCAACAAGGTGAGGTGACGGCTCGAAGAAGGTACCATGTATGAAACCAAGTCGATGGCATATTTCCACGAATCCGGCCTAACTCCGGGGATCTTTAACTCCAGTGCGGTATATCGAGCTGCGGCAGATAATAAAATTGGACGCAGGTCTTGCCTTGTCACTGGTTCCTTCCTCGACAGTTTTGAACCAATAAGGGCCTTCGCACTCGATAGTGCGAAGTGAACAGCCTGAAGAATTGGGTTAGTCCGTCGCTTTCTAGGAATACCAAATAAAATAGTACCTGTCACTTCGAAAGAAGAACAAACAGTGTTTAATTTTATGAATTCACTTAAAATAATTATTAAAGGGCATTTTACAAAAGCATGTATAATATTATTAAAAACGTTTCCGCAATTAATGCAAGGGGTATTAAAATATAAACATCTGGTTGAAATTTGGAATTGAGCTGTGAATTTAAAACAGTCATAAATACCAGAAAGAGAGTCTTTAATCCGTCCTAACCAATTAGTTGGCAGATTTAGTTCCTTTAACCATTTTATGCAGGCATCATGGGCCTCTTCCTTATAGGAGGGAGGCTCAAGCTTTAGATGCCATGGACGAGGGGTAGTATATATAGAACAAGCTCTCTTTAAAGGAAAACGAAATTTACCACAGCTCAATGCCGAGTCTTCATGAATAACCAGATCATGAAAAGTAAAAATTCCTTTCTCCAAGGCTTCACGCTCTAATTTTTTTGGCTCCTCAGTTGATTTGAAGAAAGCCTTCTTACTCGCATTTTGAGTAATTATATCGACAGTTGAAGAGGAGTCACAAACCGGACCAAAATTCCAAATTACTCGCTGAACTGCCGCCCAACTAGGTGATATAGTTAAGAGTAGGTCGTTTGAAGATACGGAACTCATCATAAGAAGAGTGTACAATGAAGAATTTGACACAACAGACCTCCACTCGAGATCTGGTCTTTTAGTAAGGTCAATTAAAACTTTTACGAACACTTTCGGTAACACTTTGGTGAGAAGAACTAGGCCACCACCTAGAAGTGTCCTTGGTCTTTTAAGTGCTTCAATATAGGTCTTGTGAAAAAGAGTATTAATCCAAATTTTCTCCTCTTTGATGACTTTATCAGCTAAAATAGGTAAAAGAGATGCCTTGTATAAAATCGAAGGAACAATAAAATTATTATAATTATCGATTCTAGACCGAAGATTCAATTTTCTCCACGATAAAATTCTTTTTAAAACACACGTCCTCATTGAGTTCCAATTTTCAACTGTTTCGCCATTTTTATCATAATCAACTCCAAGAATTTTAATCTTTCCCTCCACTGGACAGTCGGCAACTCTAAAATCCTTTACCGGAGACCAGGAGCCAAGGGGTAAAATTGTGGTTTTGTTTCTGTTTAAAAGTAGACCTGAACGTTTGCCAAATTTAGTAAAATATGCTAAAATGACTTCAATCCTCTTTAAAAGTTGAGCCTCTGACTTGGCTTCTATATACAAAGTTACATCATCAGCGTATATATCAATAATATGCCGTGTGTTGCCGAATAAAACTCCAAAAACCCCATATTTCCTTTTAATAGAGAGAGCCAAGTCTTCTATTGCCATTACAAAAAGAAGGGGAGCCGCGGGGCATCCTTGTCGGCAGCTCTTATCGAGTCGTATAGGAGAACTTTCTATACCGTTAATAGAAATTGAGGAAGATCCATTGGCAAGGAGGGCCCTTATTGGATTGAAAAGATGTTTTGGAAGATTTTTCTTTGCCATTTTTAAAATATGGAGATGTGATACCGTGTCAAAGGCTTTTCGAAAGTCAATTGCTATAATGGCCCCAAACAATTGTCTGGAGGCAATACAGTCCATGGCACAACAAATGTTTCTAGCAATGTCACTAGCTTTTCTTCCCTTTAAGAATCCCTTTTGATGGTGGCCAATTTTCTTATTCAGAACAGGTTCTAAATTCACTGCCACGACGCCAGCTAGAATGCGGTAAGACTCATTTAAAATAGTTATGGGACGCCAGTGGCTAATATCAGTGCCATTGCCTTTCTTTGGGATTAAAACAATCTTTCCTTTAGTTATAAGACTTGGTAAAACACCTTTCTCCTCCATGGATTTACCTATGTTTACTAAAAAAGGGACAATTCCCTCATGAAAATGTGTGAACAATTTTCCACCAAAACCATCAGGGCCATAGGCCTTGTTGTTTTTAAATTTATCCTTTATATACTTAGTTAAAGACTCAATGGAGAACAGGGAAAAGGAAGGATTGTGGCGAAGTTTATGGGGAAAATTTGGTCGAGAGTCTTTAACAGTGGCCTGAAAGTCCTCACGAAAACAAGATAAAATCTCATGGATATTAGTGATGCACCTACCTTTATAAAAAATTCTACTCAATTTGGCATTTGGTCCTTGTCGATTATTATTTGTACTTTTAAAGCGATGTAGCGGTAAATTTTCTACTGCTTTTTTTCTCTCAAATTCTTCCTCTATAATATCAGATAGCCGATACGAATTTACACTGTCTGCAATATATTCTTTCCAGAATAGAGAACCATTTTTTAATATTTCAAATACATTTGCCTGAAATTCGCGAGCTCTCCTTCTATGACGCCCAACGAACTTCTTTGTTGATTGACGTACACAAAATAATAGGGCGAGAGCTGTCTTATTTGCACTAAAAGATTTATTATAAAAAGGACTAGATTAGAATTCAACGAGCAAGAAAACTCAGGTTCATGTAAAATCCACTTAGGTAAATAAAACTTATTTGGTGAGGAAGCATGATGAAATAAAAGCTCAATGATTCGGTGGTCCGAAGATGGTTCTGGAAGATATTGAGCACTTTTTAACTTCGAGAATAGAAGAGGGGAGAGAAGAGCGTAGTCTATACGTGATGAACGATTCCCACTGCACCAAGAAATATTGTCCTTATTTTTCAAGACGTTCAGTGTGTCAACCAAGTTCAGACTGAGGATAAGATTATGAAGTATAGGACTATTTGCATATCTTTTTGGGAAATCTAGGTCGACATTTAGATCACCTAAAATCATAATAGGGTAACTACGAGCTTTATTCTCATTTATTATAGATTGAAAAAACGGAAATGACTTTTGATTAGGCCCATAGGCGTTAATTAAATAAAAATTAAAATCATCACAATTTATTAAAATTTGATGCCAATCACTGACACCGGTGTATTCTCTTGTGCAGGATGGAATATTAAATTTTTTGGAGATAAAAGTCAGTACACCTCTGGAATTTTCCGAACCAGTAAAAAAATTATAATAACTTTGTGGAAGACAAAAAGGACATGTATTTATACAAGAAGAAGATACTTTGGATTTGACATCTTGCAAACATAATAAGTCAGGCTTCATTAACAAAAGATGTTTCATCAACGCATGACGGGGATGACGAGATCTGCCACCCCTTATATTTAATGAAATTATTTTATTTATGTACCACTGTCCTCCAGTATCAGTGTGATTTAAGGACTTGGATGGGAAACATGAGGTAATCTTCAACTGAGACTCACTGTCCCTAAAGGAAGTCACATTTTTTGAAGAGATCATGAGGGGAATATAAACACATATTTATACACAGTAGAAACGAAAATTACTCTCGACAATTGGCTCTTTTACCCGTGTTCTTTACTCTCTCAGGGGATAAAATAGAATCAGAGCGATTTCTTTTACCAGCCGACTGAGAACGAGTCCTTGAGGGCAAGATCTGCTGGATTTCGTGGCGCTGTTTCAATGGTTTTTTTGTCTTGTCAATTGGCTTTTCATTATGAAGGGAGGCATTCTCCTCAGCTAATGTAAGAGAAGGTGACGTTTCAGGTCCAAGAGGGATAGACTTATTGTTGTCCATATCCGACACAGTAACACTCGGTGGGTTAAGACGAGAAGAATTTACATTTATAGTGGGGGACCTCTCAGAGGCAGCAATTGATGAGACGACTGTTGATGAAGAAATCTCCTCATCCAGTTGGTTGAGGTCTGAGGATTTTACAATTTCAATAGGTGACCCACTAGAAACCCCCACAAGAGGTACATCAACCGCTATTGAAGAAATCTCCCTAGTGACCGGAGCCGAGTTAATGGTATCAAATGGAGTAGCCTCATCACTAGAGGCATCCAAAATCTCTAAAGCTAAATCATTTTTAACATTTCTCACCTCGCTAGTAACTTCAGTGGTATTAGAATCACCTGTTACAAGAATTGTAGGATGTGAGGAATTATTACTACTACTACTCTTATCGGATTCCTTTGAAGTTAAAACTATTTCCGCTTGAGGGACAGTTTTGGATACTACTACATTATTAGACTCGCCAATCACATTGTTGGTACGATCCTCTAACGTTTTAATTAAAGTTTTCTCATAATCAAAGTTCTAACTCTCTGTTCATTACAATAGTATTTTAGATGGCCAAAATTAAAACACCGTTGACATTGGATTTTAGAACCAGAAAATTTTAGCCTTACAAGATTACCCTTGAAGGCTATAATCTGCGGTAGCGTTGAGGGGTCAGTTATTATCTCAATAACATAATCACTATCTCGCCAAATCTCTCTATAATTACTGTATTTTTCTTCCGCTGTTTTATTCACTGGGTTTTTTTTCGGGTAGTGATTTAACACTTCTCCCCATTTACCCATCCATTTCACCATACTCGCCTCATCAACTCTCTTAAAAGTATTAATAAGAGTGACAGTTACCTTCTTTTTTCCATCAACAACAACCTTATCAATCCCCTTCAATTTGAATACGGCATCGACAAGGACTCCTTCATGGTTCAAAACCTTCATAGTAAATGATCTCTTGAGATCATTCAACCTCGTTCTAACATCGACTGGACATCTTGTATAGAAACAAGCCTGACCCAATCCAAACCTAGGGTTAGCACCCGCAATTTCCTCTTCCCTAAAGCCATACAGCACAGCTAAGTCATACACATTAATATGCTTCAAGTTATCAGTCTTGAAACACTCTCCAAGAATTTTCCACGTTAAACGGATCTCCCATTTAAAGGATCCATTCAATTCATGCGACTTCAAGAGATGTCTATAAAAACCTTGCGTATATTTTGGGTAAAATATCCTGAGAAGAGATAGCCCTCCTCCTAAGAGAGATCTAGGTCTTATTATTGAAGATATAAAATTTGTGAAATAATTTGTTGAGCCAGACCTTTTCTTCATCTAAAACTTTTTCTGCAAGAGGGAATCGCGGTTGCTTTGTATAAAATTTTCGGTGTTAACGTTGTTAAAAATATCGATCCTCTTCTAGAGTTGAACCCTCTTACGATAAGATTGTAGAATCCACATAGTATCTAAGGAAGTCCAATTAGAAGAAGATGATCCATGTCTGTCCCATGAAATCCCGAGACTGAGATAGAGTCTATGATCGAGCAGCCAGCAATTTTAATTATTTTTCAGGACTCCATTCCCCGAAAGGTAAAATAGCTGTTTTTTTTGTTATTGATTTTTAATCCAGACTTCTTCTCATATTTTTTGAAATAGTCCAAACCACTTCAATACGCTTAATCAGATGTCTCTCAGACTTAGCTTCAAGCATTATGGTAATATCGTCAGCGTACATACCATTATGTGTCTCTTCGCCTCTAAAATCACTCCAAAGCCTTTGAATTTCTTTAAAATTGAATTTCTAAGACTATTAAGAACGGCAATAAATAAAAGGGGCGCTGTTGGGCAGCCTTGCCGGCAACTCCTCTTTAAGTTGATTATATCACGCCTATGGTAAATAAATATTTTCAGTCCCAGCATTCTCTCAGTTTACTAAACAAAAACTAAACATTGTATCAAATCTCTAGTGTCCCATCCTCAGAAAAAGTTAAAGGACATTCAAAATGTCTTTGACGATCTCTTTACGTAATAATTTGTTGTACTTTGTGATGATGGCATTGACTTTTGATTCCTCTTCTCCACGTTAGAAGGCTAGATAATCTTCCTTTCTGATCTCCGCTTCGATCTCTCCTTGAGAGTTTCTGACAAAGAATAAAGATTTCTCGAAACGAATTGCAGCTCCAAAATTTGATCCGTTTTTTCAGTGCAGTCGTTGCAAAACCATAACTCGGAGATAAACTTTGAATATAAGGAAACCGAAACATCCTGAAAGCAGGGGAAATACATCATGAATAGCCTGAAACAACAGCTTTCTACAATTAAAAATTTAATTTAAATCGTCTTGACAAATCAACGTGTGAATGCAAAAAGATTATCCCACGAGTAGTCCACGAATTGAGATATGTATCTTACTCGACTCCAATCAAATCCTCAGTTGGTCATATCGAAGAGTTTTCTTGTGGAACTCAAGCGACCATACATATCAGACATGTGTAATACCCCACATTCGAATTCACAAGCCTGGGCATCATTGATTTAGAGTCTTTTGAATGTCCTTTAACTTTTTCTGGACACTGAGGACTTTGAGAAGACACTGAGGATGTGAAGAATTCTGGACTGAAAATATTTAGAAGAGAACTTAAATTTAAAAACTATGCAAGTTCCAACAAACTAATATTTTTGGATCCTGATAAAATATATAGGGAAGAGCAAAATGTGTCATGGCTAAAATGGTATCATCATGGAGTCCGCCATTACTATGGCCTTCGTTTTAATAAATATTATGAACCCCTGAACTTCTATAAATAAGATTGATAAACACACCACTTCAGAATGATAAATTGACCTCTAAAAAGCGTTTTTCTCTTCTGGAAGTATAGAAATGACGTCATATATCATTAAATATAATTCAAATACTTCCTTAGAACATATATTTCAAAGAATTTAAAATAAAAAATATAAGCCCCTTTAAAAAAGAAATCCACCGGATTTGGATTCTGTGGGTCCGACTCCATCATAGTCTATATAATTTGCTTTATCGAGAGTGATGATCCAAATTTGTTTAACAGTGCTATTGATGATACATTGTGCTTAAGACTGTTTGTTATTGGCCAATAAAAAACCATATATATCTTTTGACGATGAAATTGGAGAAATGTTTCTTAATGTCAGGATAAAAAATATATTTTTGTAATTATAATCAGAACTCTAATATTAAATATATTACTGCTAATAATGCTTATGTAGAAACAATACAAAAGTAAGACGTCAAACTTCTTATAAATTGAAATATTTATATTTTTATATTGTTATTATAATCATACTAATAAAATTGAATTCCTTTATAACTCTTTTATTCTCCGACTCATACTTTTATTCAATCCTACAATCAGGGAGGACATATAATGAAATCAGAAAAAAATATTTCAACATTCATAGATATATGTACAAGACTGTTCTGTTTTCTTTCAGTAGAGCCCATGATCAAACCCTTCAATTAATTTAAGCATAAATCAAAGGACAAAGACGATGAGAGTCTTTTTAATCTTTTCAATACAAAACTTCATCTTTTGAACAAAAAGGAAATAAATATTTTGCTTTTCTTTATCCCCCAATATTTATATTATGTTTCTTTCATCACAATAATGTTTATATATAAATATAATATATATATATATATAGTATATATATATATATTTCTTTGTGTAGATGAAAAATAAAATTATTTTTTATTATGCCTCCTACACCTCTACAATTTGCATTTCCCTTTATAACGAACCTTAATTGGAATGCATTTTATAGTTCTTAATGCAATTAAGAATTCTACAAAGAACATATAAATTTACTTTATTGATTAAGAAATAAAAACAATACTCAACCTTGGGGAAGAAGAAGAAGAAGAAAACAAATATTTCAATAATTGTTAATGTTTCAACTCCTTCTTCCATTACCATAATTGCGTTTTTAATTGACTGATTACCTGAACGAATAGGATTGAATATATTATTATTATTATTTATAAATATACTGAACTTATTTTATTTTGAGTCAACTGCAAGAAATATTATTATATTATTCAGTCAGAAATAAGGATGTAATCATTGTCATGTACATACAGCAAAAACAAAACAATTACAATAGGGAGTGCGATAGCCGTGTGCGTTAAGGTGTGTTCAACTGTCATTGTTGAGGGCACAGGTTCGAATCACGAGAAGGGATGATCATTTTTGGTCTACATCATTGATAAGATCCTAGGTTCGATAGACTAATTACATATATAATGCTTATTTATATCATGTTGGATGCAATTCTATCGAACCAATTACAATCAAAAATGAAATATACATAGTAACGTAGCACACAGACAATGAAAAACAAAAAGTAGATATATTAAAACAATATTAAAATATCCTTCCCCATAATAATTTCACTAATATTAAACTGTAAATTTCCATGCATGTCTTCATCATAAAAACTCTGTAAAATATCTTCCTTTGGAAAAGTTCTTTTTTGTAAAGAACAAATCCTCAATAAAAAAATATTAGAAAATAGCCAAATTTCCAAACTATATGACCTACTTTGTCCATAGAGGCTGCCATAATTTTTTATTTATGATTTCATTTTAAATGATCTTTAAAACCAAGGCCTTAACACATGAGAGCTGTGTATAGTTTTTTTAAATAATGGGATACTTCTTAAAAAATCATATGTGCATCGCTTATCTACACAATATATAAAAATAGCAAGAGGGGCTGTGATAATAAAATTATCAATAATCATTATATTTAAAATCAATCCTCTATGGCACGACCCATCACATCATTAAACATCATAATCTAAATAATACAGTTTTTTATAGCAGAGTGAATAAAATAAAATATGGGATAGTTTTTAAACAACTGGAAAAGTCTCATGTTTAAAAAAATATAAAATTTTACATATAAGTATTTATTTTTGAAGAAATATATAAAAACGTGTTTTTTTTAATTTGAAGAGGTCTAATGTATTGTATAGTGTCGGCTATAAAGAAACTTATTTTTTAAATATATGATAATTCATTTTCTAATACTAATTTTTCATTATATATTCTTATAAATCTTATGTTGGTCGTTAAATCGTGATAAAAGCTCAATTTTCTCTAGTGCCACTCGAAACAACTCATGCGGTAGGGACTCCAGAGGCCCAGATTAAAAATATTTCTGCTTTTTTTTTTCATGGCAAGGTCTTTATTCTTTTCATATAATACAATAATATAAAATAAAAATAAATATAAAAAGGGAAGAGATTTGTGTTTGGTAAAACATAATTAAACATTATAGTTTTAAATTAATTTCTGCTTTTCGATCTTTAAAGCCCTGAAGAACCATAAATCATCTATTTGAATGTTTGTATAGAAATTTGAAATGCAATTTGAAGAGGTTTAAAGTACATTTAATATAGAATCTTAATAAATATTAAAAACTTAGGGAGTGCAATAGCCGTGTGTCGTTAAGGTGAGTTCAACTCTCAATGTTGGGGCGCAAGTTCGAATCCTGAGAGGGGATGGTCATTTTTGGTCTACCTCATTGATAAGATCCTAGGTTCAATCGATTAATTTTAAATGCTATAATACTTATTTATATCCTGTTGGATGCAATTTTATCTGACCGTATAGCCAATAAAAATAAAATTTTTGCGATTAAATATAGTTTAACAGATTTAATCGATTAACTCATACAACAAAATAACATAAAATAAAGATATTTTAAAAAAACTATTGATTTTTTTTCTGAACCCCAAATCGTAAGACAACGTCACTGGAACAGACCACCACAGAGACAATACGTCTTCTAGATTTCTCACAGTGCATCAGTAAGAGTCTTTGATGAAATATATAAGTCACCAGATTTTAAGGGTCCTTTTTATTGTTCATTTTGTTAGTTTAATTTAAAAAGATTAATATTATAGGTTCAATATTTTTTTTAGGTTATTCAAATATAATCAATGCAAGTAGTATTTAAAGATAGTAAATATTTCTCAAAGGCTCCAAAACTTTTTGAAAAAAATACTTTTAAGGTTTAATTGTACTTTCTTTTTGGGAGTATCTTTGAATCTTTGTGCTTGAATCAAAACTTCAAATACATAAAATAACAACTAACTTTTCTCCCTATAAATATTTTATATTTATGATCAAATATAGCATATTGGGTGGAATAATTAAGGCAAGCAATTTAATGTATGTGAAGTCATGTCCTTGATTTCTCCAATTATTTATAATTGCATTCTTCTAAAGTATTGGAAATCGATTTCATGCACATCATTCACGAACAAAAAATGTGATCCTTTACTAAAAGAAAGCTCTGGTTTAAGTTGGAAAATGAAGTTAAAGTTTAATATATTGTGCTAAATATCGGAATATGATGGTTGTATTTATTGCGGTTTTCGGAAGACATGGTCTAGCTTCTGTATAATAAAGACAGTCAACTAAATAAAGGAATTTTTGCTGTCGCTTTTTGTTAAATTTAAAAAGTGTTCAGGACTGGAATTTAACTCTTCAAAAACATCAATTGTGTCCCAATAACGCTTTACGCATTGCAAATTGTCCAGTTGAGGGCAAAGCTTTCATTTTTGGAGTGGAATACTGCGGAATAAGCGGTTTATTGAAGCTTTCACTTTGTAAAACTTAAGCCTGCAAACGCGGATCGAATTTAATAATAGTTTTATGTTGCCTCTAGTTTTTTATAGCTCCCTTTTTACCCTATTTCAACTGATAAGTCATACAAAAAGAAAACATAGATTTTAACTACCTTTTGGAAAATTGTATACTTGTTTGTTTGTTTAGCTCCTAGATCAGCCCCACCACACCGGAACTTAATCAAGAATCAGCCGGTCGTGAACTGTCTAGGAACTACTAATTTTATTTTTAAACAAATTAAATTTGGACAAATAATTGTAACTATTTAAAAGAAATTCCTCCAGCGTCTTCTTCCTCTCTCTGGTTTCCAATATAAGTTCGTCCATTCCAATCCGTATCCGTGGACAATCGTAGATGAGATGAATTGGAGTTTCATGTTCTTCCTCGCAGAGACGGCACGTTGGAGTTTTCGACCTTTCCATTCGGTGAAGATGTCCATTTAAGTTAATGTGGCCACTGGCCATGGAGACAATTCGGGTCATAGAAGCCCTCCTATAATGGTACATTTTCTTCCAAGATAGGGCTCGAAAATGAAATGTATTGTCTGCCTGCAGGAACTCATCTTTAGCCAATTGGCCTTCCACATGGACATGGATGCCTCCCTTAGAGCACCCTTGGCTTGACCCATTGACGTGGGCACTGAAACTGCAATGCCCGTATGGGCACCTGCTTTAGCTAGAACATCTGCATATTCATTTCCGATGGTGTCATTATGACCTCTCACCCACCCAATGGTAATATCGCAATTGCTACAATCCAGGGCCTGCTTGCAGTTTAGCACTTCCGCCGTAAGAAGATCCCGGGCTGTGTGTCTAGACTGTTGATGGCCAAGAGACTATCCGAAAGGACAAGAATATTCTTATCCTTCGTTTTATCTAATGGCAGCCCACTAACTAAATTCCGAATCGCCTCTATTTCGGCTTGTATACTTATAATTATAAATATACAATTTTCCAATTTATATAATCAACGTTATTGATCATTCCAGAAGTCCTGACCTTGAAGGGAGATCTGTCAATTCATACTCCTCCATTCATCCGTAATTGATAATGGGCTCTGTTAATTACAATACTCTAATTATATCTATTTCTCCCACTCGGGCCACTGTCTAAAGTAAGGGTTCCCAAAGTGGGGGTCGCGAGACTCCACAGGTAGGGGGGGGGGGCAAAAATTATTTTCAAGTCCGGATGCAACCCTCGCAGTCATTACAATAAATTAGTGGACTTATTATTTGGAGGTTACTTTACAGTTCTCAATAAACACCACAGACTATCACTGTCTCACCATTAGGGTTATATGTATTTACTCGTTTAACTGAACTATTTAAAGTTATATTTGATAGGATACTATTTACATTTGTACAATTCTTTGAGAAAATTTTGATCCAAAAAACGTTGACATCTGAAGGATTGATAGCAAAAAGGAAAATAAAGAGGGATAACTGGAAAGGCAAAGACAAGGCAAGAGAGCCAGAGAGAAAGAGAGGGCGAATTGTCCCAACCTGTTCTTCTACTATATAACGACAGTAGATTTCTTGTGAACATTGCTTGTCAATACAGTAGGATTTAAGCGGTTGCTATTTTTTCAAAATGAAACGCTGGCTAATACCAAGAAACGACAAGTTGGAGAGGCATGTGGAGAAGGAACCAGAGGAAAGCGAGGAACCACCTACAAAAAGATCATCCACTCCTGGTGCGGGAGGACGAGGAGAAAAGCACCACTGTAAGGGGATCAAGCAGCCTAAAGAGCCTTCTACCAAGAGTGGCAAATATCAAGAGGAGGTATCCAGTATGGATTTGCTTGCATCATAGTCAACGAAGTCAGCATCCCCAATGTGTAGTGTGCACTGAATTGCTTTCATGTGAAAGTTTAAAGCCGGCAAAAATGCTGAGACACTTTACAGCAAACTATAAGAGGAAGGGCTGCCTTGGATCAGTGCATCGTGTGTGTAAAGATGGTGGTGCTGCAATGCTGGGGGAAAAGAAAGGACTGGAAGCTAGAGTGTTACAGTGGCTCCTCACGTAAAATGTACACACTGCATTATACATAGGAAGCTCTAGCAAGTAAAACCTTAGACCAGAGCTGAAAAGTTATTTGGAAACCGCGATCAAAATAGTAAACACATCAAATCTCGTCCACTCAACACCAGGCTTTTTGCCAACCTCTGCAGTGAACTGGGATCAGAGCATCGGAGCCTGCTCTTCAACACAGAAGTCAGGTGGCTGTCACGGGGAAACGTCCTCAACCGTCTGTATGAACTGCGGGACGAAGTGCGCTTATTTCCGATGGAGCAGAACTCTCAGTTCGCTGACCACCTCACTATCCTGACTGGTTAACAAGGCTGGCGTATTTGTCTTGTATTTTTAACAAACTCAACGGACTAAATATGTCACTGCAAGGTGAAAACACAAACATTATGTCCCTGAATGACAAAATCTGATATGTTTCCCGAGCTAGAGGAGTTCATGGAGGAAAAGGATCTGAGTGTGAACACTGTGAAGGAGTCAATCACATCCCACCTCACCTTCAAGCCCTCTTGGAACATTTCAACCAATTTTTCCTGAGGAAACAGCACTGGAAAATTATGACTGGGTATGATCCCCGTTTACAGTAACGACCACTAGTCATCTGCCATCCGACATGGAGGACGCATTACTTGAGCTGTCCAGTGACTGCACCTTACAGACAGCTTTAATTCTAAGCCACTCTCTTAGTTCTGGATTTCAGTCCAGAACGAATATCCTCAGCTGTCCAGGCCGCCATGGATGTACTGATGCCGTTTGGTTGTACGTACCTCTGCGAAAAGACATTCTCAGCACTGACCTACATCAAACATAAATACCGATCACGTCTGAACGTGGAGGATGATCTCAGAGTGGCTGTCTCCAAAATTGCACCAATAATAGACTTGTTGTGCTCCAAACATAGTGCTCATACGTCTCATTAGTTTGAATCGATATTATATGTTTAATTCCCAAAAGGTAAATTTTCACCCAATGATGTTTCATTTTTAGTCAGTACTTTACGGTTGTTACTCTGATATTTTTTCTGCTTAGATGAAATTATAATGCATAAATATATAAGTTTGCATATAACAGCATTAATGCTTATTTAAAAATTACTTGGAGATTATTTTGATTGATGTATTCTGATTTTATAATATAGTAAATTGCTATACTCAATCGTATCATGGTGTCAGGCTCTTTGTTTCTTTCTAATGTTGTTTAGCACACATTAATATATGCCTATCAATGCTTGTGACTCATGTACAAGTTTGTTAGGTTTCCACCACCTCAGAAGATAGTGGGGGTCACCAGTCTCAGGAATCGTTTTGGGATTGAAAAGTTTGGTGTGGCGTCACGGAGCATTCCATGTGGACCTCACCCAACCTTTAGGTAATATGTGTTTATATCATAGAGATATAAAGATAGAGAGCTGATTGGATCCTTCAAAAAATAAGTTATTGTGGCCGTAAAAACTTTAAAAAGATATACAGTAAACCCTCGATATAACGAACTATATGGGGGGAGGGCAGGGTCGTTATATCCGAAAGTTCGTAAATCCGAAGTTCGTTGAAGGGGGCTCTGGAGTGTAAAGTATATCCTGCAGGAGTGACGACGAACTGCCGCTGGACACATTTGGCAGATTAGTGGAGGAGGTCAAAGTCACAGACACACTGCTGGTCTCAGACTCTGTCCTAGACCTCTTCTCGGCTGGGGAGGGGCCAGCCTTGAAGAAGTCAGAGATCTTCGTCTGCGTCTTCCTCTGCTACACCTCACCCACGAGTTCAAACCGTATGATCCGCAGCAGCTCATAATTCGGGTTCGGTAGCCTTAAATATAACGAACTTAGGTTCGTTATATTCGGGGCTTGTTCGGTCATGGACAAAAAAGGTTCGGTAGGCCTTTAATATAACGAACTTAGGTTCGTTATAACTGAGGCTTGTTCGGTCATGAACACAAAAGGTTCGGTAGCCTCAGATATAACGAACTTCATTTCGTTATATATGAGGCTTGTTCGGCCAGCTCCAGGAAGTTCGGTATCCTCAGATATAACGAACTTAACCCATTACTTCCATGACCCCTTTAAAATTATTTTTTTTCGCTGAAAATTTGATATGATATTCCTTTTAGTATAAATATGGATAATAATGATATTTTTTTTCTCTACCGCCCCTCAGACCTTAGCAATGGCCACGTACTTTAAAGTACGTGATGGAAGAACTAGGAAAAAAATTATTTCACTCTTTTACTTTTATTGAGAAACTAAGCATATCAAAATAAATATTTTCATTTATATACAATTCTTACAAATTATTTGCTTTATAACTTATGCAAATACCTATGAACAATATTTTATTTTCATTTACTTTTTTGTGTGGTAGTCCGTCAAGTATTGTGGGTAAAGACCCACATTACATCTTTAGCAGCGAAAAAAGGATCTCTTTTGCTTGTTTTCCTTTTCTTTACATTTTTAGCTTTCCAACTCGTCTATAGAGGCGCCAGGCCTGCACCATTTGGACATTCAGAAACAAGTTGTATAATGCCCAATGCCATTTTTTAGTCCGCGAAGTAATTCTATAATTTGAGACTGAGTTATCCAGCAAGCCATATTTTGACTCTAAACGATAGATGAATTAGGCATGCTGTGGGTATCTTCTTCCGTTGTTCTCAGGCCCGGCGGGATGTGCGGGCCCCAGGGGGTGAGGCCCGCCCACTGAGTGACGTGGGCCCAATCTTTTATGAATGTGCCAATAGTGCCCCCCCCCCATAACAACTGTAGGGACCCTCCAAAAGCCTTGGCCTGCTGCCGGATCTGGTTGTTCTCGATTGTATTTGTTCACATATCCAATTAGCTCTGAATCCAAAAAGTTTGACCCTATGAAAGCTGACCCTGAATCTTTCCACGCTGTAACGCACAAATAGTTGTCAATATAAACATATTTCATAAAACCTTTGTTCGCCTTTTTCATTATTTTTGTGTGGTAGATTCAGATTTTTTTGCCTCATTGTTCAAACTATTCCAAGGCCTTTAGATCCCAAATAATCCATAAGGTCAAGAGAAGCAAATATATTATCACAAACAATCTTATGGCCTTGTTTTAGATCAAGTTGCTCTACCATTTAAACGACCACATCTGGACCCTGTCCAAGTCCTCTTGGTGTAATCTTTGTATTTCCCTATAGGGAAGACAATAGAGGAGCTCTCCAAATGGAGTACATGCACACCAGATCTTGAAACCGAAGCGTACTGTTTTTCCACGCAAAAATTGTTTGAGGGGATGAGGTCCAAAAAATTTCACCACTGACTCATCGATCGAAATATACTCAGTTCTTTGAACATACATTTTTGCAGTTTGATTTATGCCGTCCATCAAAGGTTGTACTTTCCATAATGTATTTTTAGGATTTGGGATACTTTCGAAGTGTATTGTATTAGTTTTTCATAGTTTGATCTGGAGATACATTTTTTCAAAGTTGTTGCATGTATCTTCCCTCGTTTCCCAATACATTATTTTGGAAGATGCTGTCATATAGCCACTCCTCATCACTTAAATCGTTTGTCTCAAGAGGAAGGAAAATCACAATATCCGTTGGATTGTTTGGAGGGTAGTCATCAAGTAGATCCAAAATTTCAATTGTGCTAAGTCCAAAAGTTCTGAATGTCCCAAAAAAAAAATTATAACGATATAATATGTATAATAAACAAACACAAATTTTCAGGTCATCTTCCATCACGTACTTTAAAGTACGTTCAAAATCTACAATATAATTTTGACCACAAAAACTACAATTACGACATTTTTTTTTTCATTGAGAAAAAGTTTGGAACTATATCTTAAGTAAATAAAGAAAAAAAATTAAAATGTGACAATACTTACGTTTTTTTAATGGTTGAACTTAATGGGAGCACAGATTTTTTCATTTTGAAATATTGACTTTATTCTTTGACTATTTATAACAAACTGAATCTGTTGTCGGTACAATGAAATAAAATAATGAATGTTATTAACACGTAAATCTATCTATTTTATTTATAAATAAACTTCTAAGATAAAGTATTTGAACAGCATAATACCACAAAATCAGGTTACAACACGTACTTTAAAGTACGTAATGGAAGTAATGGGTTAAGTTCGTTATATCTGAGGCTTGTTCGGCTAGCTCCAGGAGGTTCGTTGTATCCGTTGTTCGTTATACAAAGGGGCGTTATATCGAGGGTTTACTGTAGAGAGTTTATTCTCTACATCATTCATAGATTATATCTCTAAGATCAGCTTACGATGACGTCGTATAATTACTTTGTTTATTTTGCACACACAGAAGCATTAGAACGCTGTTTCTCTGCCATTGAAGGGAATCAGCTCTCTATATCTTTATATCTCTATGGTTTATATATGTTTGTATGATGTCACAAAGAGATAAATACACATTGAATCCACATTGGTGACCCCGACGTGATATTTTTTGTGTGTGTGATCGTTTAATTAGTATAATCATGACTAATACTTCCGTGGAAGTCGGAGCTGGTAGCTCAATATCATTATTCAAGGCCCCTCCTTTTTATAAAGACGACCCCTGCCTCTGGATTTCATCGTTGGAGAATCAATTCCTATTGAATAATATCACAAAGTCAGTAAAAAAATATTTGCACACTATTTCCAACCTTCCCTTTGAGTTATTCAAAGACTCTCTTATGAAGTTAGAGATCTACAGTCTGCGTCAAAGGACGATAGGGATCCTTATTTTTCTTAAAAGAGGAAATTCTTAAAAAACTTACGCCAAAACCGCCTGCAATTTTTCAAAGGATCGAAGAAGGCAATGGCGCTATGCCATTAGCACAGTTTATCAATGAGATCGAACGACAAATTTCGAGCATGCCCAACTTTCAGTCTGAATTTATGAAACATTTAGTTATAAAGTTTGCTGACAAACCAGCCTATAACTCATTACTCTCCAAGCGTGCGGAGTTGAATTGTCATGAGCTAGCAGAGTTAGCAGATACTTTAGTAATATCCTCATCGACCGTGTTTGCTTCAAAAGAAAATCCTACAAGTTTCTCTAAATTGAGAAAACATAAATCTAGAAAGGATTAAGATTTGCTTCTATCATCAAAACTTCGGTGAAAATGCACATAGATGTACAACTCCGAGTATTTGTCAAAAACTCCACAAGCGAGTGGCGGAGTGCCACTCCGAGTCAGACTGTAATTGACTATCAAACTTTAGTACTGTAGCGTCCACTTCACTTAACCATCGAAATAAACCACGCTTTTGGGCTACAGACAAAATTAGTGGTATTAAATTCCTCGTGGATACTGGGAGTGAAAGTACAATAATTCCTTGGATCTATGTAAAGAAAATGATTCTCCTACTCAAGTCCGTTTGACAGCTGTTAATGGTTCGTCTATTAAAGTATTTGGCACTGCTAAGCTTAAACTCGTTTTTGAATTGAGTAAGCTTTTCGTGGAGTTTTACAGTCGCGGACGTATCATGTCCTATTATTGGAGCTGATTTTCTTCGTCATTTTGTTCTCATGGTTGACCTACATAATGGTCGACTTCTTCACGCTCAAAGTATAGATCAGTTGGGTTGATTTCCACTAATAAAGAAATATTTCTCAATGTTGCAGCATCATTCACTGGGCACAACCGTTTTGAGAAACTTCTTTTTTCTTTCCCAGATCTTACAAAACCTATTTATAAGTCACACCTCATTAAACATACCGTACGGCACTCTATCGAAACTCTAGGGAGGCCAATAAAACAAAAATTTCGACGTCTCTCTCCCACAAAACTCAAAGTAGCGAAAGATGAGTTTATGAAACTTTTGTCGATGGGATTTATACAGAGATCAAAATCTCCTTGGGGATCTCCATTGCACATGGTTAAGAAAAAGTCCGGGGATTGAAACCTTGTGGCGATTACAGAAGACTCAAAAGTGTTAAGTTTCTGATTCATATCCATTACCTCATATTCAGGATTTTACTGACAATCTGGTAGGATGTCGACTGTTTTCGAAGGTGGATTAGTTAAAGCATATTACCAAATTCCTATGTCCGAAGCCGATAAGGAAAACACTGCAGTCATAACACCTTTCGGATTGTTCGAATTCACTCGAATGCCATTCGGATTAAAAAATGCTGGTAACACTTTTCAGCGTTTCATGGACGAGGTTTGCGAAGGACTGGAAGGGTTTTCGTATATTTAGACGATATACTAATTGCTAGTAAAACTGAAGAAGAACATTTTCGTCATTTACGACACCTTTTTGAAAAATTGGTACGTACAGGATTGATAATTAGCCCTGAAAAGTCAGTTTTGGGCGTTTCATCAATTGAATTCCTCGGACATCGTCTTTCATCCGAAGGAATATCCCCTTTGGAGTCTAAAGTTAAGCAATATTCGAATTCCCACAACCTAAACAGCAAAACGAGCTGGAGAGATTTCTTGGTATGGCAAACTATTACCATCGTTTTATGCCAAATTTAGCCAAAATGTCAATTCCGTTATACGAACTTCTTCCAAAATGTTCTAAAGGCTGCTTCCCTTGGAGTAAAATGCATACAGACGCGTTCACTAACATTAAAAAGATAATATCAAAAAAAGTTACATTAACTTACTTGGATGAGTCTAAAAAAATAGGTCTGTCAACGGATGCTTCGGAAATAGGTATAGGGGCTGCATTAGAACAATATAACTCCAAAACAAAATTTGGGAGCCCTTAGCATTTTATTCTAAAGCTCTTAAACAATCTCAAAAGCGCTACAGTACCTTTGATAGGGAACTGCTGGCTATTAGATCAGCCATAAAGCATTTCCGTCATCAGCTAGAAGGCCGTGAATTTACTGTATTCACAGATCATAAACCCTTAACTCGGATAGGACTTAGAGTGGATCCCGACTGGACACCTTTGCAAACCCGAATGATTGATAAAATAACGCAATTTACTTCTTCAATAATTCACGTAAAAGGTAAAAATAATGTAGTGGCTGATGCATTGTCGCGCGTCGCGGCTACTTCGGCGGACTTCATGGATTTTTGTCAACTCGCTTCGGATCAGGAACAGGACGGTGAATGTAATACAGCTATTGAGAAATATCCCAATCTTAATCTTCGCTGGGAAAACTACGAAGGGTATAAAATTCTATGTGCTTCTGGAAATAAAAATCCGAGACCCTTCCTGCCCAAACGATGGAGAGAAGATGCTATGAGTAGAGTTCATCAATTTGCTCATTTAGGTCCAAGAGCTTCAGCAAAAGCCCTACTTGCTATGTATGTCTGGCCCAACGCAAGGAGAGATATGACAAAATATGCACAAGAGTGCTTACCTTGCCAAAGATCTAAGGTGTCAAAACATACCAAGCATCCTGTACGAAATTTTGAGACTCCGACAGGGCGCTTTCGTCATATCCATATTGATATAGTTGGTCCACTGCCACAATCAGAGGGCTATCAATATATATTTACAATCGTAGAGCGTTGGACAAGGTGGCCTATTGCTGTGCCCATAAGTGATATAACGGCTGAGACTTGTGCAAAAACTTTAATAAATAGGTGGGTTCAGGACTTCGGAGTTCCTGAATCCATCACTTCGGATAGAGGACGACAATTTACCTCCTTGTTATGGAGTCAATTATCATTACTCCTTGGCTACAAACGAAAGCCTACTACCAGTTTTCATCCTTCATCGAATGGAATGGTGGAAAGATTTCATCGTTCTATGAAGAACGCTCTTAAGGCAAGGAGCGAAAATACCAGACATTGGGCGAGGGATTTACCGATCGTGATGCTTGGACTTCGGGCTTCAATCAAAGAAGATCTCGGGTACTCATCTGCAACCGCAGTTTATGGTGAAAATTTACATTTACCAGGATTCTTTTTTCATCAAATAAAAAAATAACAGCATCAGAGCCCATGATCAAACAATTGGTTGAAAGAATTCAAAATTTACCGTTTCAACAGCCCAGAAGACATGGCTTAAAACAAGGAACAATTAATAAGAAATTAAAGTCGTCGACTTATGTGTTCGTTCGTCAAGATAAGGTCATGCCACCACTCTCAGCACCATACTCGGGCCCATTCAAAGTCATCTCTAAGTATGAGGATTATTTCATTTTGGACCTCGGAAACAGGAAGGACTCCGTTTCTATCGATCGCCTAAAACCGTGTTTATACGGTAAAGACATTTTAAAAGATTTAGTAGAACATTCAATCTCTTCTTCAGGACGTGTTTGTACAAGGAAAAATTGATGAGTTCTTGTTTTGTTTTATCTTATTTTTATATGCGTACTTTATCTAATTTTTTCGAATTTTATTTCATTTTTATGCTTATTTTTTATTTTTTTATTTTATATTTTTTTTTTTATTTTATTGCATTTGTATGCTTTGATAAATTAATTATTTTATATTAACTTGAGGGGGGAGTAGTGTGGCGTCACGGAACATTCCATGTAGACCTCACCCAACCTTTAGTGTTTATATATGTTTGTATGATGTCACAAAGAGAAAATAAACATTGAATCCACATTGGGAACCCATGTTTAAAGACTATTTTGGTGTTCCCTATATTCCTATTGTCTCCCCCATCAAGAACAAGATTCTTTTAAATAAATATAGGTATTGAACTATTTAAATGAAGCTAAATTTTGGATTTCTTATATGTATAATTTAACGCTTTGTAATTAAAAACCTTTTTGTATTTTGACTTTTTATTTTCTACACAGTACAACTAATATTGAATTATTTCCAAATTTATCAACATCAAGGTAGTATATAAACAACTGATTTTGTTATGAACTAATAAACATCCAAAATCATTGGGAAAAGGATTTAGCACACAGGAATTTAAACATATAAAACTGTTTTTGTAGCTGTATAATTTATACCAAAAACTTTTTCTTTTATCTTTCCTATTTTATCGATTGCGATAACTTATTAAATTGATGATAAAAAAGGTTGTTGATGGTTAAAAATAGCTGAAAGAGATATTTTAATGATAAGAAATCCAATAATCAAATTTCCTTTAAATAAGGTAATCCCCCCCCCCCCCCCCCCCCTCCTTTTTAAATTCATATCATAGATTTGATTCAATTGATTTTATATAATGGAATGAACCGATTCAATTATATGCATAGAGTTTAAAAACATATCAGTAGTTTGAAGTGCATCGATTTCCTTTTGTTATAGTAGTATTTGGGCAGCAACATATATATATATATATATA
>CP045897.1:4376785-4419139 GCA_013387185.1 Caligus rogercresseyi | reverse complement strand
TGTTGATAACACATTTAGAGCAGCACGGTTAATCTCAAAATGTAGTTATATCAAAAAACGCATCCGTAATTTAATATGCATTCATTCTAATTATTGGCTTATGAATTTCCATTTCGTCCTTTAATCTACGTGTGAATATACTTTTCATATGATATTTTATGTGAGAGAAATCAAATATTTTTTAGTATCGTTTTGAATCCTTTATTATTTTAGTTGTAAGAATGACAAAAATAGTCTATATGTCTCTTGTTGAATTTTCGTAAGTGAAAAAAGTATACACCGATAAAAATAAAGTTCTTCTATATATAATTACTAAGGATATACAATAATTATACAAGTTTTTGATTTAATCTTTTAAAGCGAAGCATAGTACTCGTGTAGATAAAAATGTGTTCTTGCAATACATTATAACATTGAGTGGGAATTAAGAGGTTGCAAACGTGCATGTATGGGAAATCTATAAAACTGTATTTTCCAATGTTTCATATAGATATACGTACCTAGATGAATAATGCATGGAGGAGAAAATATAGTTTTTTATATACTGGGTCAGCTTCATGGGTACATTATGCTATTAGAAGCAGGATTATATAAGGAGTACTTATTTTTAAATAGTTAAACAAATTGGAATAAATAATATATAATATTTCTAAACCACTTCTTTCATATATTTTGAAGTAATTATGAACTATTTTATCTCGCAACAACTTATTCTATTATTTATTTTTTAAATAAATTTCAGCAACAACAAATAAATTGACTGTAAACGAGATTACATGGAACCAAATTTTATGGTCAAAGTTCCAAAAAAGTATAGTTCAATAATACTTAAATATTATTGAGTGATATACTTACTACAGATCGTCTGGGTTTGCCCTGGATTTGCTCAAGTAGAGTGAGGAAGTGGCTAGCCGGTACCACAGCCATTTTTGTCCTGAGTCGCTGTTTGTATCTTGCATAATGATTAATGGATCCAGAAATAGTATGTCGTTTTCACATCTTAGGATTTTTCTTCTTCATTTTACAATCAAAGATTGATTTCTTGTGTTTATAAGATATATCCGTATGACTTCGTTAGTAAGAGCACCAATACCTTTATAAAATGGAATGGGTGGGCAGACACTGTTTTTTTATTGGCAAAGGCTTGCAATATTTTTATCGTAGGAATAGGATAGTTTTTAGCAGGAAACGATCGGGTACCCGGCCCGGTCCCAGCTTTTTTTTTGCGTCCCGGCCCGGCCCGGTTTTCCGCTTTTTTAAGACACCGGGCCAGGACTTTAATATTTTTTCAATATTTCGTTTGTCATTCATATTTTTTTGTAGAAACTACTTTCCAAAAAAAAGTGAAGATGTTTTTTCTAGGAAGGAATTTTCGAAATTTTTTTTTTTTAAAATACATCACTTTTACTGAGATTTTTTTTTGGGAAAGTCTTTTCTAAAGAAACGTCGTCAATTTTTTTATAAATTCTTTTTTTTATAAAAAACTTCATCACTTTTTCAGAGACTTTTTTTATTATAAATTATTTTCTAAAAAACCGTCGTCAATCTTTTGCTCTTTTCTATAAAAAACGTCGTCACCTTTTTCGGAGGATTCTTTTCTTAAAAAAATGTCATCACTTTTTTTGGAAAGTCTTTTCTAAAAAAACTTCGTCACTTATTTTTGGGGAAGTTATTTTTTATAAAAAACGTCGTCACTTCAGAATGTCAAAGGAACGAAAATATTTATTAAGTCCCGGGCAGGTTTTGGCCCGGCTCGGCTGGAAAATTTCAAGTCCCGGCAAAAAAAGTGTCCGGTCGTTTCCTGGTTTTCAGGAATAATTTCTAAGTAAATTAATTGACCAATTGAAGTTGCATGATATTCTAAAAGCTCGGGAGTCAATATTAAAACAGCCTTTTTATATGAGGTCTCATTTAAGCCAAAAAGAAAGATTCCCATCATCAACACATTTTTCTAACATAGTTTAGCTGGTTTTTTAAGCTTTAAGGGTCCATAAAATTATATAGCAAAATTGCCATCCTATTACATCGTGGAAATAGTTTTTAATTATCTTTGCCCAAAATATAATCGCTTAAAGAGATCACATAAACCATGATAAATTCAATGAACTCCACATGAATCCAATAATTAGGGATCCAAGGCCTCATTTGAGATGAGTATATTCCTCAAGATATACGGCCTAGAGCTTCTCCATATGATGATATCTATGATTTTAAATATTTCTTTACAAAGGTTTCCTAAAAAAAATATATACTTTAATATATGCAAGCTTTCTTGGAAGATGTTGACGTTTCAGGCAATAAGTAGCTCGTATCATGAAAGGAAGTGATTCTATAATATAAAACCTTTCTCCTAAATGATACACGGATTTTGTTTTTATCTATATTGTAAAATTCATTTAATGAAGGAATATAAAATATGCTTACTCCAAGCATATTTTTTTAAGTTCACATAAACTATGTCATCCGATATTTCGTTCAACGAGTCTTCACAATTTGTAATGACTTTTATTTTCTTTATAATCAGACAAAACGATATTTAAATATGACGCCCGTAGATTTTTTTTATTGAAAATTTTAATGTACTTACAAAGTTCCTTATTTGTTTCCTAACTGGAATTCTTGTCATTGTTAAATTTATTTCTGATAGTATTCCTCTCTTCTGCTTCATTTTTCATTTTTCTTATAAAAATATATATGACATAAGTCTCGATTTTTTAAGGGTGTCCATCGATGATGCAGTCTCTTTTCCATTGACTTTTAACATTTTTTTTAAATCATTAAAAGTGTATCCTAATAACACTCTTTTGTTACTACAAGTAAATAATATTCATTTCCATTAGGATTTGAAGGAGACGAAAATATGCAAAAACAGGTCTAAGAGGTAGCAAGACAGGACATAAAAGTTTGGTGAAATGCCGTTGATTCACTAACTCAGATAGGTTTCATCTTTAATTGTATCCTCCAGGTCCGTTACATTTATTTTGTCATTTGATCCTTTATATCCTCGAGCATCTCTAATTGGTCTCGAGTGATATTAAGGTCTCCAACTATTTGACGTTCAATATCCTAAAGGGTAAAGGTGGTCTTTTAAATATTTGAAAACAAATCTTGGCGTTAAAATTTATCTAGTATATGGCATATAAAGTTGTTTAAAAAATCTAGGGCTATAAAATTACCTTCAGTGTCTGAGGTAACTAGAACCGGTTCCCGTACCTTTTTTATTAAAACTACGATAGACCTGGAGGGATGAATAAAATCTTTGTTTGCTTCGGATATAAAACTTTATTTGACTGAGGAAAATGAATGTGATAGGCTTTAAATATGTATATCTCCAACTTTGCATGTCAGCGAGGATAAGAACATGGGATAAATTAAACTAAATATGTACCCAAACACCTTTCTAGCACGGATCCCTGATGCAATGGAGTTGCCATTGTAAGTATAATCGAGCTCCTTTTTGTAACTCCTGAAAAATGCAAACGATCTAAGGTTGCTCGAAACACTGTTTTAAATATCTGGGTTTCCGATATCCTAAAAACAGGCTTGTGCGCGTTAGCAACCTTAGCGTTGGTCCGTTCGATTTAAAAAAATCTTTTTAGGCGTTCGTCCGTTCAATTTTTTAGCGTTAATTTGTTCGTTTTGGTGTTCGTCAAAAAATATCAATTACTTCCTATTTTAAGTTTGATAAAATTCCATTATTAAAAAAACGTCCTCACTTTTATCCCAAAATGACACCCATTAATTTCAATCGCATTTTTTTTTTGTAAAAAACTTCCTCACTTTTTGTTCTGAAGTGGCTAAGAAAAATTGATTCAACTTCTTGTATAAAAAAACGTCCACACTTTTGAAAACAATATAAATTGAACGGACGAACGCCAAAAAATCATTCATTTATATTCCGTTCCGGCGTTCGATTTTGAGCATGCATTCTCGAACAGCGTTCGTTTTTCCCGTTCAATCAACAACCCTGCCGAAAATTAATTTAATATCAGTGTTTTTTTTGTTACCTTTGTACGTAACTTCTTTGGAAAAACAAAGTTATTTGACTTTTTAATGCATACTTATTTATAAAAACATATTTTATTGTTAAAAGTATTCAAATCTTTCTATCTCAATGTCTATATATGTATAAGCTTATGTGTTAGTTCCTTATTATAAATATATGCAACATCCGTGCAGTAGTCAAAGGATTGATAATCCAATAAACTGGGCAATCCTTTTTGTATAATAGATTTATAGTCCATGGGGATGCATCCTTTATCGATAAAGCAAACATGATATCAGAGCTCTGCATTTTCGCAGCAATTTAAAAAAGTGGATAAAAATATATACATAGTAAATGCAACATTAAATAAATATATTTTACTAGTCATTTTTATATTTTAGCCTATAAATACATTGGATCTGAAGAAAGAAAGCATAATATTTTGGATAAGAGGATTGCACTTTTTTCATAGGGGATTAATGCTCTTGATTAATAACATGATACAACTACACATACCACATAAAAATTATGGCAGGGTCTTCAAATATGAAGATAAACAAACATTACATCATATTCGAACATGTGATATCGACATGAGTTGTATCTAACATCTAAGAAGTGTTTGATACCAATTGTTTTTAACTGAAAATATTTTGGTTTCTTTACATTTATATTCCTTTCATATATATAGTTTTTTGTCAAAAGTATATTATTTTTATTTTTTTAAATACATAATTAGTATGCTTTAAAACAAATAATATATTATGGTAAAATGAAGTAGTAATATTATTTTGTGCATTATACTTATTAACAAATATGATATGATGAGAAATAAGCTTAATATGAAATGAATATTGCCCAACTATGAAGGGCGTAAGTACGCCAATCTAATCCAGCCATATCAACCTTGGGGTCGCTAAATTATTCCTAGGGTCGCCAAATCAATGAGGAAAGATATAAATGTGAAAAATAATGTGGAAACATATTTCGCAGTAATTTCTAACGCTGTAACAATTTGCTATTGTCAATTGCATCCACATGTCTAGTGAAAAGGCCTTTTCTTTGCTGACATACATAAAAATCAAGCACAGACCACGACTCCTCAGATTGAAATTACCATCGTGTGGCATTATCAATTATAAAGCCAATAATTGAGCTGCTCTGTTCAAAGAAGCAGGCTCAGCATACATTTGTGGTGATATCTGGCTTTGTGAGCAAAGACGACACATCAAACAGATAGGATAATTGTTTTTGACTATTAATTTTGTACAGGTTACATGTTTTGATGGTTGTCATTTTCTTATATTAAAAGACTATGAAGCTTGCATTTTTTAAACATTTGAACCGTGTTTGAACAGCATTTTTTTGGTCGTTGACCTAATTATTCTAGCCTAATTATCAAAATGTTGCTGAAGTGTAATTATGAGTGCTTGTTAATTTGGATATCCGACATACACTTTATGGCTCAGGTGGTGTTTCAGCACCGCGGAAAGCGAATTTGCATGCGTTTTTATTGAATTAGGGGGGTTGCGACTTTATAAGGTTGAGAACCACTACTCTCATTATTACATGCATAAAATCACAAAAAACACCCCATTGTTTACCACATCTTGTTCAGAAGCTGAGAAAATGAGGGGGGGGGGGAGAAAAACTTATTTGTGGTGTCACTGGAAAAATTGGGGATAAAGTCTTTATTGCACTTCGGAGACCCGATTAAGAATAGTAATAAAAATTGAAATTGAGATCAGAGCTCACTTAACTAGACAAAGTTCTTCATATTTGCACCGATAAAAATCCATTCAAGGCATCCAATCGATGGACTTTACAATTAAAATAAACGGTTTATCAACAGATACGACATTGTCACAGGCAACAGACATCATTAAGAAATCCATCTACCAAAATCAATATATACTCGGGGCCAGTTTTGACAGTACTTGTGCATTTGACTGCATTAAATTTAATTCAGCGAACAATGCAATGAAAATAGATATACCAGTTAGTATCAGATCATGGTATAGAACCCTCCTAAAAATAGAACTGTGAACGCTGAGCTTCAAAGTCTGCATTATCCAACTCGGAGTAGCCCTCGAAGAAGAGTGCTTTCACCTCCGATTTGGAATTGATCAAGGACACCTTAGTGGATTTTTTTTATAAAGATGTATTCAAAGCTGTTTGCTGTGTTAATGGCATCTTTTTGCTAATAAGCTGAAAGTATCCTTACACCGTCATTGGTAAAATGTAAGAGGCTATCAATACGATACTAAAATCGGGACGATAAAAAGGTCAGACCTTTAACCTAGACAAAACTAAAGAATTGTCTTATTAAAACGCATACATACTGCGATCAAAATACTATGTATAACATGGCTTGAAATTATATAACGATAATACTGAGTGATTATTTAAAAATGTTATAGTCGTTTTAAAGATAGGCATAGTATGATACAAACACATATGATGATAAAAGAGCCAAATTCGAAACCTGTTAACTTTGACGTGTTGTCGTGTTGTTCAACCCTACAAAGAACCTGGATCATTCCTCGCCCATCTTAGTAAATGAAAGAACATAAGTGCACAATGCAACATCTGAAATATATGCCGTTTGGCCAATGCATATTAATACTTCCAACTTCCAACGACCAGTGCGAAAACTTCTAAGCCAATCAGATTCAGATCTTTGATTATATTTACATATCACTTTTATGAAGCAAAAACATGATATAACGAAAATGCAGCCTTGGTATTCAGAAACGTATTCAATCAATTATCTATGTAGTACTCACCACGTGTTTTAAAATTGTGCAAAGGTGTCGACGAGAGCGCAAGGCGCTTCGAAATATCATTGAAGTGGAATATGTCCATGCTTAAACGACCTTTGCATAAAGACAAAGGATATTAACTACGCAGCAGATACAAGTCAGTCGAAGCTTTTACTGAACAGGATGGCTTTTCAAAGATATCGGCTTATCTTTGGTGAATACGTTCTGTTTGCTAGGCCTGAAGTGCCTTTTCAATTGACACAACACTCCGTCTTCAAAGTTTACAAACCTTGACAAACTCCGACCCTCGACCCCTGATCAACTATATGAGGAAAGGGAATTACACATGACAGATAACATGAGGATTAAAGTTATCAAAAATCTGCTCCGCCTATTCTCAGAACGATGGTTAAAATATAAAGTGCTGACCGGGACACTTGAAGTTCGGCCCAAGTTCTTCTCAGGATTCCAAAAGGGGTTTTCTTGATTTTTGAAGAAAACAACTGAACATTTCTTATATCATTGTATCATTCTTCAATGTATATATCTTTCAATGGATAACTTCTTCGACTCCACTATGACTTCTACGTGCCAAAAAGGGACTATTTCATAGCGTTTTATACTAGAAAACAAGAAACGTTATCAACGCAACGATTACCAAATCTCAACAAATTTTATACGTGAAACGAAGCTCTAATGATTACAACATCTCTGGGGTTTTAAACATGGCGAAACTACCTATACTCGTTCTAAAACGAAGCTACTCATCTTAGAAATATGTTTAAAATGATGATTTTTACTGGATTAATTATGTCATTTAGTATAAAATTGTTTTCGGTCCTTATTTTTTTAGTTAATATAAATTGTCCTTTCTCATATTTTCATGTCCACGTAAAGGTAAATAAAGTTATGCCGTACGGCCAAAAATATCATGATTTTTTTATATTTACTAGACATTATGTTTTGCTGAAACATATTATTTTACACAAGTTCGTATTGTTAAAAAACTGTTTTTGTGAGGTGCCGAACGTCATTATATACTTTTAGCAATCTTCAATAGATATTCTTCACATTGCTTCTCAAAGCAATCCTCATGATTAATGCTCACAAGGTGATTAACTGAAAAAAAGAATATGAATAAATATTTCCTCCATTCCAAAGTCATCCTAAGACAGTGTACTCCAGATATGTATGTAATTATATTTTTTATTGCATTCATATTTTTATTGTACAAATATCATTGTTTTTCATGCTTTAACTTTTCAAAAATTAATTGATACATTATTATATTTCGTTATTATAAAGAACAAACAGCAATCTTTTTTCAGTCCTAATTCTGCATTTATTGATTATCTTTATGAGTATCATGTAATTTTTGTCCTTGTTTTCTTTTTGCAGGGAAAATGATATATAAAACAACGAAAATGTATTAAGGTTAGTTTATACAGGAGCTATTCTCTCTAGTTCAAAATGATTAAGTAATTTATTATTTATGTCAGTCCATAACAAATGCTTATAGAAACTTAAAGTAGTTTATAAAATATAAGAATTAAGATTGATGATCCTTTTAATACAAGCAAAAACCTTTTGTATTTTCCTTAAACTGCAAAAAATAAAAATAGAGAAAAGAATTTATCTATGTACTTTGGATGGTAATCTGTCAAAAATACAAATATTAAGGTATTTTTAATATATCATATATGGATATTTGGCTGTAGATAATGATATATTAAAAATATTTTTCTATAAATATAAATTAAGATAGTATCATGATTTTATTTTTATATTTTTAAAGTATGTATATATGTGTATATATAGGTATATATAAATGTATAAATATACATACATGCAGATTTTATATACGGGAACAATCAAATTACAATATTTTCAACGGAATTATTAAAAAATAGACGGTTTTAGACTTTGATCCGCAACACTAAATATATTTCTGTCAAAATTCAAGTTTTCAATGGAAATGGGCACCCCCTTTGACTTCACGACGACCTTTTGGCCTCAGGTGAATGAGATGCAGCAGAAATGTCCCAAAAAATCTTCAAAATTGTCCTTTCTACACTCTACTGCCATTCTGGCAGTGTGGATCGGGGCTCCATTCTGCTGGAAGATCAAAACTACTTTGGGAAACATATACCCAGGGTAGTACGTGAGTTTTCAAGTGGTTCACGTAGGCCTCCTTGTTAATCTTGAGACCTTCTGGGATGAGAAGGACCCGTTTTTTCTTTCTGCATGTTGTGACGCCGGCCTCCACCATACAAGAGGCCGGCTTCAGCCTCTTGAAAACTGACTTTTCACTTATCTCGACCACCTTGATATCCTTGGCATTTAATCGCATTTCGTGTCCTCAATATAAATGATATATAACTAAATTGGTTACCAAATGTTGGTAGAATCTCAAATTAGTTTTTCAAGATACAAGAATACAAAAGAAGTTGAAAGTTTTGAAATAGTCATTTTTGAAACATTACTATTTAAAAACTTTAGTTTCTTATGTATTTGGTGTTGTTTACGGACGAAAAATCTTTTTAACATAGAGCCCTCCGTAGCTCATGGAGTATTCCCCGGCATTCATCGCCGCACCTTTTTCCAGGTTCCTCTTAGGGTTCATTAAACATTATCAAGAATTCATCGACGTTCCCTTTTCCTGGATCCTCTGTGGTTAATGAATCATTACCCTACATTCATCAGCACGTCCTTATCATGGATACTCCGTTTCAACTTTCCCCCATGGATCATCGCCTCAATATACCGTCCTCCCACATACATTTACTGCTAGCACTTCGGCTTTCTTTTGGATTCTCTCGTCTCCTTTAAAACCTCCTTTTCTGCAAACCTTCCCGGCTCTGCCGGTTTGCATCATATCACTGCCTGTTGTCACCGCCTGCTGTCTTTTCATTGAGAACTCAGCGTTTTGATTACAACTGAATCACTATCTCTCCTAGTATTCATATTTAACTAGCCTTGTCGAGACAGTGCTGTGGCTCGAGAACTTCCCACAGCCGGGACAGGAATTAATTCAACATTCATTATTGGCTTGGAACAATATACCAACTCTATAAGAGACCTCATCCTACCAATCACTCAACATCTTTGCTTACTAAGCAAAAAAAACCGCCATTCACGCTGCAGCCCTACTTACGGAGCATCGTCTCTACTCTATAATGTATTCATGAAATTACAGCCAATAACCCACACATACGAAGGACTCATAACTTTATATGTAAATGAGGACATATAAATGAATGAAAGTTTCTTCATATGAATCCCCCTTGCACACAAACAAATACACCCTAAAAAAAGCATCAGCATTCAGTCAACGGATCTATAAAGACTAAGCATTGATTGCAAGGAGACTCCGCTTTGCATACAAATACAACACTCAACCGGGTTTTTTTGCACACAAAAGTGTGAATGTGTAATAAATACGTTATAGAAACTTGTGAATGCATTCCAGAGAAATAATCTTCTAATAGATGTAACCCATCGCCTAGAAAAAGCACATGTATTGAAACAACCAAAGAGAAAACAATAATTGTATATTTTGGTGTTCATGAAAATAAAAACCCAAATAAGCTAATTTTTTTCAATTTAGTTTATACCGTATACTTAAAAGTAGTCCTTTTTAATCTATTACATATTCACAACTGTATATACCGACATTTGTAAATGAAATATCTTTATGATTGTGACAGATTCAAATTTGTACCAATTCACCATACCATGGTTCAGCTTGACTAGAAATCCAAAGCTAGGAAAATGTCAATTGAAACTCAACTTTTGAAAACTTATGATAGTTTCTGATGATTAAATTTATTAATTAATGAATATTTTAGATCATAAGTAAACTTTTACAAAATGATATTAATTTAAATTCTGGTGTGGTGGGATTTGCCTAGGAGTTAAACAAACAAATAAGAAATGTATTAGTATATGAGTAATTACAAAAAAAAATTAAATGACAGGAGGAAGACTTTTATAGAATTTTATTGATGCGTCAATAGCACTCATTTTCTATAACTTAATATTTTGGAAGAAAAGAAGCGGCAGTCATTGAGGCGTGTGCCACTCTCAATGTTGAGGGCATAGATTGAAATCTCGAGGGGTCAAATTGGGTCAACCTCATTGATAAGATTAGGATCTTCAATTGGCACATATTGACGCAAGTATGCTTATTTATATTTGCAAGAATGCATTTCTCCCAAAACAAATTGGAAAAAATAAAGATTAGTCTTTTTAAACAACATTATTTACAAATCCTGGATTCAATTAAAAAACTTTAAGGTAATCATGTTTATTAACCCATTAAGACGAGTGGCAGGTTTTCCTGCCATTCAATTTAATTGACGTAGAAATAATTCCATCTAATATTTTTCCTTTGTTTAAGTTTTAACTTGTTCTTAATACATTTTAGGTTAACTAAGTAATAATGTTCATTGCCATATATATAATATTGTTTCGTCAATACAGTTTTGAACACAAGCTAGTATAGTAAGAATTGTTTGAATTGCTATGTCTCATAAATATGGCCATGTATAAGTATAGCTCAGAACAAATTGTTCAATAATTTAGCTAATCGGATTCTTGAATTGTATAAAAATACCATGACATTAATATTTTGTTCACTTTTTATTTTATTTTTCTATTTATGGTGCAATAAACTTTAGTGGCAGGATATCCTGCCACTCGTCTATAAATATATGAAATTAAATTTTATGACATGTTTTTGATCAGTTCCTTATAAAATCATAAACATAATCGAATAAAATATGTATTCTCGTTTTTTTATTATCTTAAAGCGCACTCATGAGGAAATTCTCCATCTTCGATTTGAAAATATAGCAAAAATATTCATACACAAAACTGCAATATGGTAGAAAGTGTACCTCAATTGATGCTAAGAATAACCAAGATGAAAAAGGAACGAGGCTACATGGAAAAAATATTTCACTTGTGTAGTGGAAAAATAGCAAGCTTGTTACGGTAGCCTCAAATAAAAATTAATTCCATTTCTAACAGCTATCAGGTGGAATAAGGTCAAAGGAAAACACAAATGTCGAAATGTCCAAATCTATTAGTATTTACAATATGCTCGTCGTATGACCTTTTTGACCAGAATGTATCCTATTATATAGTGGGAATTCGTTCCAAAAAAATGTGATGGCCAATTTTTGCATGAAGTGTAAATTCCCAAAACGTTTGTCCAAGGAGAATATATCAAAAAGAAAAAAAACATATCATTTTGAGAAAATAAGATAACTATGGCAATTGGTATTTCAAAAAAGTTTGGAATTTTTAAGAAAACAGATCCTAGAGTGAAAGAATTTCATATTTATGAAATAGAATCATATATTTTTGGAGGTCAATTAAGAAATGAGATCATTTTGGCTCCTCAAATGGAGATAATTTATGTCAAACCAAAAATTAATTATTTTTCTAAGGAGTTTTTATGATACCGCAATAGATTATAAATTTTACTTACGTTTTTTAAAATCTATAATTTAGCATTGTAGCTCAACAATTGAATAAAAATCACAGAAAATTAACAACTTTATAATTTAAAAATTATGAAACACACATCTTTAGTAAATGGAGGAAAATGTAAAAGTTATAATACTACAGATGAATCAAATTACGACATTTAAACATGTTAGCTACTGTCTTATATCATTTTATATTGTTTTACGATAATCCAATAAAGAATTATATAACTGGAACAAAAAATACGAATAAACGTAAGATAAGTACAATTTGTTAAATAAATTGTACCCATTAAAAATAGAGAGGCTAAAAAGTATTAAACTTCTAACATTTTTTTCTGGAACGTTGTCAGTACAAAATATTTTATATGAATTGTAATGATTGATATGTGTGTAGTGAATATTCTGGCGTTCACAATTATATCATATAAAAATACATTTAAATACACTATAAAATGATTAAGTAATAATGTATTTAATAAGTAATATTAATGGCAAAAATAAAAAAAGATGGTCCTAGGTTCGATAGACTAATTTTAATGTCATAATGCTTATTTATATCCTTTCGGATACAGTTTTGTCGAACCATATAGGCAAAAAAAAGAGAAAAAGAGAAAAATTTGAAGTGATGCAGCATTTTAACTCTGGTCTAAAATTGTATTGAGATTCGTGAAGACTTTGATGCTGCTCCCATCACTGGTCCAGTTCTACGAACAAATTCCAGATCCAGCCTTGTTCATTGCAGCGGTGAATTAATATGATAATTTTTAACTCTTGTTTTGGAGTCCGAGTTATCAAGGAGATCAAGGAAGGGAGGAATATAAAAATATTGAATTTCTTCTCTGTAAAGAAAGTATTTGTTCGTTAAGGGCAACTTGTGGTCCACCGTCTTGATGACGTGACTACTGGTCCAGCCCTAGCTCTCTCCTGTAAATGTACTGGTCGAATTCCTTAAGCACAAATATGGGCTCTAACAATTACTTTGGCTTTTGTGACGCTGTATGGTTTGCCAAATGATGACAAGAGTAGATTTCATGAAAACTATTTTCTAGCTGATGAGTCACATACGATCGTTTTGGTTGTTAAATGATTAAACATAATGTATTGGATGCAAGAAGGAGGGGTGAGACTATTATAATACTATCGAAAATGAATCTTTAAAGGGTCATTAACACTTTTATTGAGAAAATATGTTTGATGCAGCCTAGGCTTGTATGTTTGAACATATCTATATAAGAGAAGAAGAATAAAAAACTGCAATATGGGTCTTTCCCTTCATACATATACTTAATTGCCTTTTTTAGAAAAAACTAGGACAAGAAAAAGAAGATAAAATGGCATTTATTATATGTGTATATAATATATCCAACTCATTGGACTATTATAATTTTCAAATAGAAATATGACTTTTTGTTCTTTTTTCTCTAAATACGTATAATCTTGAAACTTAAAATTATTTTTTAAATATATGAAAATTATATTTTGAAATATTAACAATTCATTGTTTATTAACTTTTTTTATATTTGAAATTTAAACTGTGAAAGTATCAATGAACTAATGATATATAATTATATTAGCATTAAACAGATGATTCGGAATATGAAATGGCAATTTGCAAAAATCCTGATATGACAGACAAAAATGAAAACCAGATTGGATGCAGTACCTTAATATTAACCAAAAATGTTAAAATAAGGAAATTGAGTATTAACGTAATTCTTGTCATTTAAAATATATATGTATGTATATTATTTTGAAATACTTCAATATTAAACTAAAAATGTTTAAATCGAGAATACTTCTAATTATAATATAAAGCCAAAAATAGCAATACGAAATCAGTGCTCTTGAATATGTTTTAATAAGAGTCGTGAATATTTAATATTTGACTATTGTTTATATTTACATTTAGTGTTATATATTATATATATATATATATATATATATATATATATATATATATATATATATATATATATATATATATGGAGATGGGAGAATACAGTTAGATAAATATAAAACATAGAATAGAAGGAATCCCAAGAAAAAATATATATCTGATCACACAAGCATAAATACTCTTGTAATTGACTTCTTATGCGTGAATAGAAATCATTGTTTTTTAAGTTGTATATTTGGAAATTAAAATGCTTTTTGTAGAAAAGAATTGTATAATACCATATTATTTTAATTTCATATTTTTTTAAATATATATTTTTAAAGATGCAAGTTAAATATATTTAGTATAATTAATATTTAAATTGCCATAGTATAATGGGTTAAGTTATATTTAAAATGCCTGAGATTAAGTATAATATGGATTTAACAAACCAGCGTGATTATTTGCTTCCTGTTTTCAAATGAGAGGAAAGTTTAATGGAGATATAAGATTTATTAAAAACATACATAACATTTGTTTATCATCACTGACTTAATATACATGTATTTTTGTACATTCAAGGCAGTTATTTCTTAAAAACTGTCTGGGCAAAGTTGACTTTAGAGATTTCGCTCACGTGGAAGTTTATTTACAGTATGGATTGTTACAGTTTGAAAAGATATGCTGCAGTCACTTTTTGATATCGTCGTTATCTCTCTTGTGCATGTGCAGAAGGTAATGCAATGACAAGTGACAATTTATTTCAATGTAGTTTAGAACTCTCTAAAACGATTTTGAAAATCGGGTTATACTTGGAAACTCAACAGAAATGTTAAATTCAATTAAAAAATATTTTTTTGAATTTGAAGAGATCTTGGAATAGATAATGTGATTTAGAATGGCTGTCCCGCTTGATGATATAATTTAGTAGTTTTAAGGTGATGAAAAAAGGAAATCCAACAATACATGATGTCCTGTGAGGTTGCCCAATGTTATGGTTAAAAAAAGTAGTCATTCAAATGACGTCACTGGGCTTTACTTTTCTATTATTTCTCACTTTTTTAAGAATACTAATATCCGTCCTTCTCTTCGTATATTATCGAACATTGTATTTTCTCCTAGATTGATATTGATTAAGGGCTTAAATTTTAATCTACAACGTCGAATTATGTATACTTGTATATGAAGCAGCACTAAATTGGGTAAAGTTTTGTTAAAAACGTTGATGCATCGTATAATAGGAATTGTCAATACCTTTTGAAGAATATATAAGTATTATTTTCTATATTGGAAGGAAGTGAAAGCATTTGTTTATGTTACTTGTCATATAACTACTTTTATACTATTGCAAAGTAAGTTAAGGACAACTTCATTATATATAAAGAAGAAAGTCAAATATAACTTTTACACCTAATCTTATGCAAAAGAGTAAATATATGAGATACATGTATGAAATAGTATCAATTGCAAATATTCATGTAACAAATTATAAAAGAACAATCATAAATTATAATTAAATATATATATATGTATATATATATATATATATATATATATATATAATATATATATTAGATATATAGATATATATATATATATATATATATATATATTCCTCTCAATATTTTTATATTTCCTAGTAAGAGGTCCTTTTACGTGAGGTGATGTCCTTATTTTGGCATTATATGCTTATGTAAGTCAATGCAAAAAATTCAATATAATTTATGTAACTTTTATACAATACAAAGAAGAATATATTTAAAGAAATAGAACATAAATTTATGGCTCTGATGTAAAAATATGTGTGTTACACGGGATCCCTTTTTTGGAATGCATATAAATTGTAGAATGAATAGGCAAAACAGATTAAGCACAAGTTTTTTAGATTCGACCAAATCATATATTTATTTAATTGATTTTTATAGTCAAAATTATAATTCAACATTTTAAACTTCAATCTCAATCTCCAGTGCAGATATCAAAAAAGGATGTTTTTGACATTGTTTCAATGGATTAGTTGAATATCCTTTAGTTTTGTCGCATATTTATTATTATTATTATTTATTAACTTTAGGACAAATTTAGTTCCCTACATTTTTTAAGCAAAAAAGTATTTTACCTGCCATCATACATTTTATTCTAATAACTATTAAAAATGGAGTGCAGTTAATCCATTACTTTTTTATTACTGTACTGCATTATTTTGCATTTATTACATCTTCCGTTGATTTAAATATGCTTCAATTAGCAAACGTAACCAGGGAAGATGTTTACGCAGCATTATAGTTTATGTAGGCGGTCAGTATACCCTCAGTAATAAAACTATGACACATTATAATTCCATACCATGCGTCACTCGACCCTCGAGTTTTATATATATTATAATTTTGACATATGGGGGTTACCAATCTCCCTCAAACGGAATACCATGTTCCGGGTGTCAATATTATCACTTAGTTCTTGAGTTTCTCCCATTTTTAAAGTTTGTTTATCATTTATTATTCAACAGTATACTTATTGTGGATCAATTGTTAAATACAAAACAAAGAACATATATAAATAACTTATAATGGTGCGTTACATTATTTTTTTAAATAGTTTTTTGCCAATATGGCTCGATAGAATTGCATCCGACAGGATATAAATAAGCATTATAACATTAAAAATATTCTATCGAACCTAGGATTTATCAATGAGGAAGACCAAACACGACCATCCTCTCTCAGGATTCGAACCTTGGCCCCCAACATTGAGAGTTGAACACGCCTTGACGCACTGAGCTATCACGCTACCTTATTTTTTTTATTGTTTCTTAAGTGGCAGATGTACGTAAAGGTAATACAGGGTGCACCAGAGAAACTTACTTATTTGAAGGGCCAAAAAACAAAGTAACTTTAGTTATTCTTTCATGTTTTATAATATTTTACACCATAATATCCCATTTTCTTTAAATTTTTGTAGTCTTGACAATGGGATCGGATAAACGGCGACCACGATTGCAAATAGACTGATAAAGTCGAATTTTGAAATTAGTGTTTTTGGTTTCTTCAGATACGGGACAACCTTCCACATTATCGGTTGCGTTGACAAGCTAAATATGCGTTATTGATGTGATGTAAATTCATATGAGCTTAATCAGAAGCCACTAAATTATGAGCAAGTAACTGTCCTGTGTGCAATATTGTTAATGGGAATATTTGGTACTCATTTTTTAGGAAAACAAACATGCAAGCACTGTGAATGGAGCACGTTTCGGGAATATGATCGAAGCCTTTCCAAGACTCGAAAAATGTAGAAATGGTACGTTTGATTTCAGCAAGATGGAGCCACAGCACACACAGCACGAGACTCAATGAATTCGTTGCGACAACATTTCCCACCTTCGTACCATCTTTCTCAGATACGATCTCCATTGGCCGACACGCTCTCTAGATTTGACCCCATGCAAATTCATTTCATGGGGTTATTTGAAATCCCTGATTTATGTTGATCGACCACTGACCCTAGCACACCTCAAAAACAACATTCGCGACGCCATTACCAACATACCGATTGATTTTCGGCAAAAAGTGGACACTAATTTCAAAAATTGACTTATCAGTGTATGCCACCATTTATCCGATGGCATTTTCAAGACTGCTGTAAAAATCGTGATTTTGTACTATCAAATACAGTATAATATAAGAAAAAACTGAAGTAGTACTGTTTTTATTGACCATTCAAATAGTTGAAATATCCCAACTCCTTCACTTCGGGTCCCTTTCTGGTCAATAATCTGGGTTACGACATCCAAAAAAAATGGTGTATCAATGATTTTGATCTCGTCGGTTACACTGAGGGATCAAGGATCAAACTGGCGCTGGATGGGCATTAACGTGTGGGACAAAGTACTTGATCAAAAGTCCTTAAACTTGAAGACACAGACACAGTGTACCAAGCTGAAGTAGAAAGCCATCAAATACGTATGTTGTAATCTCAGTGGGGATAAAATTGAACGAAAGATAATAATAATCCTTTCTGACAGCATGACGGCTATCAATAGTCTATCAATGGACATTAAACCAGGTGACCTTTTAACTGCAGAAATTTTCGCGTGTAAAGACGCCATCAATAAATATAACTGTAATATTACGTTAGGATGGAAGAGGGCACAACGATAGCACCGGGAATGAATGCGCCGACATGTTAGCTAAGGATGGCGCCATGAGAGGTACATCAATCTCAGTACCAGTATATATGTGCCAATCAAAGAATGCTCATAGACAAGAATTCTTTAAAGAATGGTGAATGCATTGCCACGAACGAAGTGTTGTCGTCAAACAAATCTGTTCATCACAGAGCCCTATATTGGAAAAAAGATATCAGTTTTAAGAGAAACCAAATCGCTGTCATTCTTGGAATGGTGAGTGTTCACATTAATTTAAATTAGCATATTTTTAAGATGGAGAAAGTTGAAAGCCCGACTTGCCGGCTCTGTAACAACGACGAGGAAACCCCATATCACCTCATTACCAATTGTCCTCTTACAAGACAGAAGATGAGACAACTCGAAGGAAATTTCAGGGAACGAAGATTGTCCGTGGAAGATTTATTTTTTTGACATTTAATTGTTTATGCACAAAGCTTATTTTTAAATAAATATATAATGACGAAGCAAAAAGCAGTAAAGAAGTCGATTTGAAAAAAACACACCTGATATTAATTTATTGTAATTTATTTAATGTAAAAGTATGTAAAAATGATATAATTGAGTCTGATATTTTTATCAAAATTTACTCACAAACAAAAATGAGTATGAAGGTTCACTTTTTGCAATTGATAAATAATCTGAGTCTTATATGTGATTAAATTTATTTATTTTTAAAAAATATTATAAAAAAATCGAATTTAAGCAATTTCTAAAATAGCATAAATCAACAAAATTGATTATCTTCTTATAAATGAAGGTTTGTTATTGTTATAATGATTAGTATTAAATATTTTTATTATAATTTACAGCTTTAAACAATGGTACAGACTAATAATCTATGGTAAGAATCAATATTATTTCAATTTGAAAGAAAGTAAAAACAATGTATTAACAGAAATGTGGAAAATGTGAGTTAATGAAAGCATCTTATTGTTAGGAATATTTTTATCGACATTAGCCATTAATATAATATTAAAAAGTTCAAATTATATATAATAATGTATGATGATAAAAAAAAACAGTAGATTTTATAATTTGATTCTCGAACATAAAGCGAGATAAACATTAGACAATTGTTAAAATTTAAAAGGAGTATATAAATAACAAAACGCAATTACACATTATATCTAAAAATAAATTCCTCTTAAAAGCCTAACTAAAGTATTTTCATAAACTATATATAAACCAAAGAAAATTCGAAAAAGGTACTAAAATAAAATATAAATAAGTTATGTTGTTCTTTGTTCTTGTATTTATTAAATATCTGTTTTTAAACATAAAAGAAACTCGAATTTAGTTTTTGTATATTGAAAAAAAACACAGCATTATTTAAAGAAAATGTTTTGATTGTTTAAAATTATTCTGAAGCTCAGTGATTACTTTCTTTTCTTTAATATATACAGCATATTGAAAGAAAAAGAAAATGAATCCATTGAAGAAAAAATAATAGAAAAACATAAATCAAGAGACTGGAGATTGTGAAAGGTATTTTTTTCATTTGTCTCTCTTTCTCTCTCTTCATTTTTGATTCTAGAATGAAGAAAAATAAAATGAGTAAATGAGTTCCCATAATTTATGTCGGTTACTTATTACTAATGGGCCTTATCATTAATGTTCCTAAAGATGAGAAAGAAACTGGCACCACAAAACTATGATCATGTATAAAAATAACTATATGAGTTATAAACACCAGTTTATATATTTATTTTATATGATACGACTTTGTGCATCACTCAATATCTTTATTTTACAAAACCAAAACAATAAGACGTCTCAGTATACTTGCACAAAATAATCTGGTTTGAAAGCAAGGTAACTATATTCAACAAGAATTCAACAAAAAAATAAGCCCGCAACTGTTTTACTTTATGTTAACATGTAATTCTGTACTTAATTTATATTTGTCAGCATCGATGCTCAAAATTTTAAGCTAAAATGTGTATTTATATATATCTTAGAATACATTATGATCGATTTTTGTTTATACTTTTATGTAAGTATATTTTCTGAACTGTGAATAAATAAATTATTTTTTTATAGACTTACAAAAATAAAAATTAAAAATTCTTGGTCTGCATCAGAAATCGTAAAACCGAAAACAACAATGAAAAATAATCCCGACATAAAAGCATATAGGTTCTCCAAACAACTGAAAACACTATTTTTTGTTTATTTCAGACGAGAGAATCATTCCATCATTAAAAAGTTTTTCTTAAGGATATAAAAATGATTATTTATCAAATACCAAGAGAATTAAATCAAATTCAATTTAGGGAGCCCATTATTTCATTAGAGGAGTGCTTCACTCTTTGGGCAAATGTTTGACTGTCGAAAGGGTATGGTCGATTTTCATTCACATCAATTAGATGATCCTAGGTTCAATTAAAATGGATGGAACTCATTCGAACTAACTATGTCTAAATGAATAAGAAGAAAGGGTATTATTTGTAATAACTATCTTGTATATCAGCAAATAAATTAAAATATATAACCTCAATAAAAGGACTACAAACTTAACAAATATATAATCATACATATCTAAATTATATCCGGTTTGATTTTCTTCTATACCTATCACGTCTCATTGTAGCAATATATGTTTTATACCTAATAAAGTAACCCAATTTGCACAATTTGGCCCAATTTATAAACTTAACATCCAAAATTACACAAAAATAAATAAAGATTATTAATTTCCTTTATTTGAATAGCTAATATTGATACACGTAAAAGTAATGTCCTTAGCCTTTTATATTTATTATTAGTTTTTGCAATGCCAAATAGGATAAATATATGATGACTGGAATTTTCATTAGTGTCCACAATATTTTGTTTTGTTGAATGAATCCACCAAAATATTTTTTTAAATAGAGGTTTCATTATAATTGATAACTTTTTAACAATAATTTGTTACCATGGGATGTATGTCCGTTTTTATTGGTAGAACATCTTATTTTTTTAATTCACATATATTTCATTATCCTTATTTAAAACATATCAGAGAGAAAACTAAAAAACCGAATATAGGACATAAATACAAAGGCAAATATGTACCAAATAGATAAAGTTTTCAAAACAACCATACATAAAACAAAATACATCAAAAAAAGAACATCTTAAGTAATTGGAAGTTATTTTACATCAAAATATACGTTTCATTTTTCGTTATATATATATATATAACTATGTGTAGAACGCTATTTTGTTTGCTTTGCTTAGGAAATGGAACACTGTACTGCAAATACTATTATTTTCGTTCAAAAATCTTTAGGGCAAATTATAATATCAATCTATGTCCATTGATCTTTTGCAAAATATATCAATCAGTTATGAAGAGAATGAGCAACTACATATTCTTAAATTCAAAAATGTAAAAAAGATAATAATAATTAAAAACAAAAATAAGATTGTATCTTGTACAATATATAAAGTACAAAAAATAATAATAATAAATAACCACTACCTAATCTTGAGAATAACCCTCATAATATTTTCCTTAGAAAATGAACTCTATGAAACAATTGTTTTTTTATCCCGAGGGAGACATACATTTATTTAATCAGACAATAAATTCATAATAATCAACAAAAAATAACTACATATTATACAAAGACTGAAAGGAGAAAGACATGTAATTTTTAAAATATGGTTTTAAAAACATATGATTTATAAAATTATAGTCTAAATGAATCTTTAAAAATGCTTTCAGAGGTATGATATTCTTTTAAAGCCACCTTCGCTATCCTTGTGGAAATTTTGTGGTTTTTAAACCTGGCCCTCGCCAGAATAGATTGGAATTTAGCAATGACTGTCGATGCTAGTCTCAGTTTAGGATCTCGTTGGGGCTCAGATCCCTACCTATTTTATCCTTTAGACCTTCTTTTAGGATTTTCATATATGGACGAGATCCGTGCAATCTCGGAACTGATGAGCAACCGTTTTGCAGTTTTCACACAAAGAACATATCCCCCCTCATTTTGAAGCAGACCACTCGTAAAATATACCCCAGAGGAAATTCTATACTTTAAATACTGTTCCCTCGGAGTTAATATGGGGTCCCATACTCTGAGATTATGTCCTTGAAATATGATGTGTTCTTAGTTTGGGGGTTTACTGTATTCAATATTTTATTTTTTATTTTCTCTCGAGTTGGGAAGTGATTAGTAGGTAGTTTTTCTTGATAATCCGGTTAGATACTTGATATAGATTCTCCTTTGTTTTTATAACGACGCCGTCTGCAAAGAATACCCTAAGGAAGCCTTTAGGAGAACAACGGAGGGATGGTCGACGTTTTTCGAGCTAAGGGCATCTTTAATCGTACGGAGGCCTCTTTTTTGGAGAATGGACCATGTAACCTCAACTTTGATTTTCGGATTCCCTACCAGAGGCCCGCCTACACCGACCTCCTTCCAGTAGGTTTCAAGGAGCTCTTGTGGGAAGTCCCAAAGCTCGTTCCATGGTCTGTGGAGCGGTGGGTTGGGGGGCCCTTGTCATTGCCCGGGCTCAATATTGGGCTGGACAAACTTTTGACCCCTGTTAAGGCATTCTTCCAGAGATGGTCCACCAGGGGATATCTCTTTAGCCAGGAGATCAGGAGAACGCTCCAATGGATTTCCACGTCTCTCATTCAGAGGCCCCTTTCACTTCTTGGAGCGTGGAGGCGCTATTTCCCCGCATTGTTAGGTATGTTGACAACAAAATCTTCACCCATCTTCTTCCATTTGCTTGCTATATCTTTTATTTTAGATGTACACCTAAGTATGTGGTTTACCCGGGGCAGGACAACTGTGGTCCAGCATTTGATTGTGCTCACCAGACAGAGCCTATGTCTTCCCAACTCCACGACAGAGGATTCTAGGGACCTTTGAGCAGCCCGGACATTTTCTTCGGATCCTAAGTCGAGGGAGATAGAATTACCCAAGACAATGGCACTGTCCACTACCATACTTATACATAGGTTTTGGCGGAGCTCGTCATTATTGGTAAGAACTTGAGTTTTGTCTTCATTGATTTTAAGACCTGACTTTAACTAGAAAACTTTCAAGACTTTCAACATCCCTTTCCATTCCGCCCAAATCTGATCTCCTCCAAGCAGAAAAGTCCCGTCAACTGCAAAGAAGACGTTCGTGGCCCTACAACCTCCCATGGTTAGGCCTATGAATCAATTGTATATTCACAGTTAAATTTTGTTTTGGCAGGAATTTTGTGGAACATTAATCAGAATTAAAATAAATCACGTCATTTTTAATCATAATACATCAATTACACCTTCACTTATTAAAAAAATATTTTTTAGTTTCCCTGTTTGAAATGCTTCAACATAAACAGTAATTCAATTTAAAATATACAGTTTTGGATTCTATTTGGATGGAGAGTGATTAAAATATGAAGTCAATTTCTCCTTTACAGTACATCAAGGGATTACGAGTTCTTTTAAATAATTTATGCATAAATAAAGCTGTATACCTTTGTGCACATAACATGCAATCTGGATGGGTTCCAGTCATTGCAATAAAGATTTTATTCTTTTTAATATTTCTATCTTCAGATATTAAAGTTTTATAAGTATATAGAATCCCTTGTTACTAAAAAATAAACCTTTTGTAACATAATGCGGAAAATTTGAATCCACAATGAAAAGCAAAAGAAGGATGAAATATGACTGGTTTTTTTACCTAATAAAGAGTTTTGTCTCCTACCAGCTTGTTAAATCTAAGTATATATTGTATGGTTATATGATATGTAAATATATGTATATATAATGTAAATCCACGGCGAAGAAATAAAGTTTCACCACATCTTTTTGTGTCTCTCTTCTCTTACGTAACATGGTCATTTTTGATATATTGTAACACATAATATTTGTTTGTAGTATATTATTAGTATTTTCTGAGGACACTGAATCTTGTGGTCACTTTAATTACATAAAGTTTAATTTATAAGTATTATTATCGTCATTCTAACCTAACAATTTTTTAAATGATGTGGTATATTTTAAAACCTAAATTTATTATTTTTTAAAGAGGCTTGAAATGTTAAAAAACTAAAGAAGAGTTTAAATTTAACGTACTTTAATAGACATTTTCATTTACAGTCTTAGTCACAAAGACGAAGTACCGTCATATTATAACGTAGCAATCATATTGCTCGAGGAAAAAAAGGGTTCCAAAAAAAGAAAACAAAAATTGGAATCCTTATATAGACTTATGTTCCTCTCTTACTGAGCAGGATTACTATCGCAACGACGAGTATCAGTAGGGTAAAACTAACTTGTCTCACGACGGTCTAATTTTACCCTACTGATGACTCGCAAGCCATAACTGAAGAGATGATGTAAATAAAAATACATTGTTTTCTTGAATTATCAATGTTTATTTTTTTTAAAGCTAAGAAATTTATAAATGATTTTTACTATTTAGAAAGACAATAATGCCTTGAATCTAAAAGTCATTTATGAAAATTCTGGAGATGAAACTTGAGCGCTGAAGAATATTTTAAAGGATTTAATAGGCGTGAAGTTGAGAAATTTTAACGGCGTGAATATAATATTTTTTCTTAAAAAAATAGTTTAAAAAATATTATTAATAAAACCAAGTCAAAATAAGATTTTTTAGCATTTTGTTTGTTGACCAAATCTATTATATGTAAATGTCTTTTTTCTCGCATCATGTAATGAAATACAACAACTAATTAATGCGTTCTTTTATATTATTATTTGAAACTAAATGCATATACTGCAATATTTCAATATTTGATTATTTCTTCCCTTTGATATGTTTCCTTCCTCCTTTGATCTTATTTTCTTAAATATGGAGTATACATCTTATCATCACCACTGTGAAGCAACTTTATTAGTAAAAACACTATGAATAATATGGGGACTAAAAGTTTTTCATAATACAGTTATATCAACAATACTCTTATTTGTTCTAATAATACATGGAATCAAAAAAACATTTCTTTTCATTCCGATATTTTTTTCACCAATAATTGAATAATATCAAAAAGATATAATAAAATATAATAAACGTTTATAGGCATTAATTAATACATCCAGAGTGATAGTTATTAGAAATTGACACAATGTTACATACCAGTTGACTTCATAAAAAGAGGATTAAGTAAGCAAAATGATGAAAGTGGTTGTGAATTCTATAATATGGATTAAGATAATTGATTCATTTCCGCCTTGGATTAAATACTCGATTTGCATTCTAGGATCTGAACCTAAAAAAAAGGAAATGAATTAGAGATTCAATGCATAATAATGAAATAATTTCGACTCTATAGAGATGAAACATTTTTGCCCAGCCTTATTGGAAAAATTATACCATGGCACAGTTAATAACTATTAATAAACTATATCCTTATTGTATTACACGGACAATGATACAGTATAAAACAAAAATGTAGTACAAGGTTTTACAGGGCAAGGGAGTATAAATGTTTTGCGATCCATTGTATATAGACCGATCTTAGCACTTTTCTTTATGATAAACAGCTGCATTTTATGTAAGTCAATTAATTTTCTTGATTAAAGAATATTTCTCTTTATTGGTGTATTTATTTCTTACATAATGAGATACATAATGTTTAATATTTAATAAAAAATAACAATCTACACAGTCAATGAAACCTTTTCCATGTATAAGAATATGTACCGTTAAAGTTCTAGTGTGTAGTTTCATATCTTAGTGATGAAGCTGTCTTATCACATTTCATTATATGGCGCTTATATAATGCCATGCACCATCGAGCAAGGAATAAAAATTCATTGCAAATTATCAATTGGTTCCGGTTAGTGCCTTATTTTAAACCATGATTGTACTTAGAATGATTTTTTATATGGAGTCTGTAGTTGATAAAAATGCATTTTTTCGTATGAACAACAATGTACATATAATTGTACCAGGGCGTTCATTATGTTTTTTATAAAGCACTCCAACATTTCCCTCTTCAAATGGAAACTGCAAGTGGCATGTAGCGTAAAGGTATGAAACTTTTTTGTAATTACAAATTATATATATATATTTTTTTAAATCCTATATACATTTATATATACATATAAATTGCAATTGGCAGAAAGAAGTATTTACTAATAAATTATATTCATTTAAATGTATTAATGTTAGCTTTGCTCATTGAAGCTTCTGTTACATTCAAAATATACATCACATAAGGTCTTTTCCCTGCGTGGTTCGTTAGAGGGTATTATTGTGAGCAAAGCATAATGATTTAAACACCTTATTAACCTAACGCGGACGATGTAACTCTTATGGTAGAAGCCTGCTCAGAAAAACAATTAATAAAATAGATTGGAATACTGCTCTCCTCCTTTACTAAATTCAAACGCAATTCCAGACTCACATTAACTATATCAAGACGGCCATACTTCCGTTGGATTCCTGTTCTCCAGATAGCTCCATTTTAATTCACAGCTGCCGATTGGGTTATGTATATATTCTTGGTATTGAATGGAGGAAAAGTGGTGTTTCCAGAGAGTATTTGGTCTCAAATAAATTTCTGATTTATAATAAAGTGAGACATTGGCGCAATCTTTCTTTGCAGAAAAAGATCAACCTATATAACACCCGAGTGATTCCACTGGTTATGTATAGAGCCACATCCATCCCCTTTCTTGCTGAATTAGCAATAATGGAAGAAGACTCTTGGTGTGTACTCATCGGTTGTATCTACCATTTTAGACGCCCAGAAAAAATTGCTTAAGGTGGACTTTGTCAGTTTGTTCTATTCACCTAAATGTTATCTACAAAATCGAAGAAGAAATGTGTTATTTACACGACAAAAATAGAAGAATATATATACCTCCTCTAAATTTTTTCAACTTCTATATTCCATGTGGGAACTCCTTTAACGAACTCAGAATTGGAAGCTTTCTCTTCCTTTTGAGCTTCATACAATAAGTTTATGGACGACTCAGCCTAATTTTCTGTTTCGATACTGCTGTGGACTTAAAAATGAATTGTGTTTTCTAATTCAATTATCTCATTCATACTTCATTGATTGTCTTGTCCTTAGGGTGGTCTGCGTTTTATTCAATTACATGTTTGTGAAAAAGAAATAATTACCTCCAATCTTTTAAAAGCCTATCTTCTTTGTGGCGCCTAGAAACGTAAGTATAATGCCCCCACTAGTTACAAATGTATATAAACAGTACTTTTAAATGTAAAGTCCTTAATCGCAAAAAAATAATATGACAAACTCTTTCATCCAGACTGAGGACATAAGGACAATAATTATTGGTGCCGCCGACCGCTACTCAACTCTACAAATTAAGGTTCCGATCGTAACATACGATAATTGGAAACGGGCAAAAATTCCGTTCGATTTTGCCATCACGTCAATTAAATTTTTAAAACACCACTCAAGAAAAAATCGACATTTTTTTAATTACAAAAAGTTATTTTTATTTAAGTTATGACTTTTTTACGGTAAATTTATTCTTCAATTATTTTTTTTTTATCCAACTGTTGAAAAGATTATTTATTTATTCTACTTGTTTTGTGTATTTTTATATAACACTGTATTGATGTGGCAAACATACATATATAAAACTTTTGTGACCGAAAAAACCCTTAAAAATGTGGCAAAAATGCGAAAATCTTACGGTTTAAGTATTACTTAACCAAGTCAAATACTAATTATAAACTTAACATTTAATTTGGATTTTCGTGGTAATTAAATAATAAAATTAATTATGTCATTGAGAACATGTCACGCCTACTTACCAGTATAAAATGCAAAAAATTAGCTCATAGGAGGCATAACATAGACATATATTTAAAAAATTAGTGTGCATTTATTGAATTATAAATGAATCATATAAGATAGTCTCTTTTTCATTTATTGATATTATAATAGTTCAATGGTAGTAAATATGTTTGATGAAATTCATATTTCCGAAGAAAATAGGAAACTCCCTAACAGTCAAATAGATGTAACTACTTTTTACAATAACTTAATAGAAAACGAAATGGAGAAACATCTAAATTAAAACAATTAATGCACATTATTAATACATAAAGAAATTATGTAAGCATCATGGATAGTAATAAAAAGAAAATCAATAAACTGGGTTATTTTTATTATATTTTTCATAAATCATTAGTTTGAAAATAGTATATATAATTTTTTTGCGACAATAAATTATAATTTATTTCCCAAATCTTATGCCTTCACAAAATCAATATTTTTATTTGTGTATTACACAAAATATATATGTAACATATATATGTATATATATATATATATATATAGAGAGAGAGAGAGAGCAAATGAAACAGGTTAATCCAATAAGCAATCATCAATAAAAATAACAACGCACTAATTTGATAATGTTTTCCTTTAATTAATTTGAAGCAAAGCCATCGTTTTTTGTCTAAATATATCCTTGTATTTGTATTAAATGCAATTCCCATAAGTTGAGAAGACAGGGCTTCCAATAATGTTAAGCAGAATGTATACAGTACAAGGGAACAATGTTATAAGTATGTACCATACTTGTAAATCTGCTAAAGGTTGAAGAAAGTACCAAACTTTTTTTTGCCTATTTGTTCAAATTGTTTTTCGGTTATAAAATTCTTTTATGTTATCTAAAAAACGAGTAAATAAAATACAACAGATAACAATAAAATATATAACAAATATTTTAGACAGTTGTGTTTTAGAAAAAACATAATTGAACATTATACAACAAAATTACTTTCTAAACATTATAACCTAATAAAAATGCAATAAATAATTTTTCCCGTAACAAGCGACGATGACTTTTTTAAATCCTCTTTAAAGCATTCAATTGTTCTGCTGCCATTGATGACACATAACGAATTAGGTCTCCAGCCCACTCCCACGAAGAAGATCCTGCGTTGGGAACTCTTAGAGAAAGAGCCGAATACCGTGCAGCTGCCCCAATGATGATTGAGCGTATGTTGTCGACCTCTAAGTAGGAGCTCGCCGTAATTTGTTTTGCAATTAAAGATTTAATATTACTAATAGCAAATTTATGGCTGTTTGTTCAATTTAATTTTATATAGGCAAATATATGTGGGCATCAAATTTGTCCAATTAGTCAAGGACTCTTTCAAAAAAGTTGATCAAAATGAACCTTTCCCTTCTGGGAGTCGAGAGAAAGGAACTTTATAATGTTATTAATTAAGTCTGCTCCTATTTAGATAGCTAGCCCAGCTAGACGAAAGTTAAAGAGGCATCTTTTTCAGATAAACCTTTCCATCAATTCGTCTCATTCCTCACAGATTACATTTTCTAAAGGAGATAATTAAATATATAATCCTCTCTAAAACGTCCATCCAACTAGAACATAGGAAAACAAACACTACTTATCACGGCAGATGATGTAGAAGAAATCAAAAGATGCAACGGGATATTTTACCTAAGCAATTCAAATGGGCTTCTTTATAATTATTTAAATGAGAGGTTTTTATTTTTCAACATCCTTTTTTACCTTCTTCCCCATCTTATTCATGCCTGCATTCCCATCTTGTATAATATTTATGTTTTAATATCAGTATAAAACCGTAATGAGAGTTTTCATACTATTCCAATGGATCTTTAATTGGACTATTCAAAATAAGACAAATGAAGACTTTTTTTGGAAAATATTTAGATGGAGAAAATAAAAAGGAATGTTCCCTCTTGACAAATAATCAATTACTTTATAATTTTTAAAGGCTAGGGTATACTTTCGTACACCGCCTCCATATTTTAGGGACTCATGGTATATATTTTTATTTTTGGAAGGGAATGGGAGAGGAAAAAAAAAGAAAAAGAAGAGGAGAGTTAGAGAGATGGAATAAGAGAGAGACACAAGAGAGAGTCACGCAGATATAGACACACAGATAGAGAAGGCACAGAGAGAGAGATAATTAATTTATTCCCATCCTGAAGAGTCTCGGGATCGAGAAATAGTGACTTTAAACATAGAAGTGGAATCTTTGGGCACCTGGATCGTGAAAAGAGGAAGTTCCTCATGACGTATTCCTACTCATTCATCTTCAAATATCTACCCTCCCTCCATTCCCCTCTTCTGGATCTGTCTCGGATGACTACGGAGACTCCACTCATGAAGCCTCCTCCTACACGTCTCTTGGACTCGAACGTCTAGAAGAGGAAGTCTCTCAGGCATTGCCTTCCTCAAGAAACAAATGAAAGAGTCCTCATTGCCCTTCGAGTGTCATCTACAAAGGCTCACGATTTGGAAATTAATGTTTCAGATATATTATTCTCCTGATCAGCCTAACATAAGTTTCATTAGTGATTGGATCTTCAAAGGGGACTCCCTTATGACTTCAACCCTACTCTTGCAAATATGTATATGGCATTATAAGTGGAGCATTCGGCTAAGGATTACCATTTCACGAAATATTCTTCAAAAACACTTTATACTTCTACCTTGACCCATGTGTTTGGTAATAATGCCCCCTGTACAGACGCTTTTTGTATTTAAGAGATTTCTCTCTTCTTAAACTTGAATCACAAAGAATATTCACCTGTATTGTACAATAAAACACCAACCTATTATTGATCATTTTTCTAGCGATTTTAAATCTTATTTATAGTAATGAGAGTCTTCTGCAATATTAATAAAATTATTTATTCTAAAAAATATATAACAGACTCTTTATTGATCTCCACAATCCGTAATGTAAGTTGGGTGTTCGTTGATATATGTGGAGCCTTGATAGATTATGTACTTCTGTCACCTAAAAAAAAATGCTTTATATTAGTACAGCCAAAATTAATAAAAATATACAACCTCTAAAAAATTCTGAAACAAAATTAATTAACATTAATACGGAATATATTCGATGTTCATTTTTTATTTAAGCTCCTGCCTACCTAATCTTGTCCGACCTAGGAATTGCAGAGAAGTATTTATTACTTAACTACGTTATTCCACGTTCGCTTTTCATATAGAATATAATATGTCTTACTTCACTTCATTTATTGGAAATAGAATGGTGTCCTTAAACAGGATACTGCTCCGTGATCAATTTTAAAATATTTTGAAAAATACTTAAATTTAACTCAGAACACTTCCGTCTCCATGTAAACTCCGCGAGGTAAGACGGAAAAAATTCCTTTGATGTGTTCATAACTCCCATTTTCTGCATGAACCTCTTCAACGCAGCCCACAGTGACTCGATATTTGAGTGTGTGCACCACTCAGAGGATCAACAAATTCCTTCTATGAATCACCGTGAGATGGTTCATCCCTAAATCTGGAATACGTCTATATGAGGCCCAACCATCGGACATGATCGTGGTACCTGGTGCAACATATTGCTGAAGTATTGTAAGTAGAGTATTTTCTCTACGATCCTCAACTTCGACAATAAAGCACTTCCCACTCTCACGTTCGACCCCTCCAAAGACCCAATGGCCTTCCACTAGCCTACCTCTATTGTACTTACGTCGTCCAAACTTAGACTCGTCTATTTCTACAACAAGTCCGGGTCCGCCAAGAACGATGGGGTGATCTGAAAAAAATTGGAGACAAAGACTACGCAAAAAATGATACCACCTCACAGCACTTTTTTGGCAATCCCTGTCTCCAAAATTAAACTGGAAATAGGATTACTTTTTGACCATTCGTGAATTATTTTAAAGATTGTACGAACAGGCAAGTGGCTTTTCTCAAAGAAACTTCCCTCCCTTATCGAATACAATCTTTTGCAATTCAAAGAAAAGCATTTAAACTTTTTTACCCCGCGGTGAAATGCATCCCTGCATCGAGTTCCACACGTAGAGCAGTCCTTAAGCCGGGTAACAAACCCTGATCTCGAGCCCACTCAATGGCAAAGCCCTCGTCAGAAAAGATGCGTCCGTCAACAAATATTCTCGATGAATGAATGATGGTTTGATTCCCGCGTTAATTCAATTCAAATTCTGCTTATTATCTTGTTCCATAAGCTAACCAATGACCTGTAAATTGATCAGATATCTAAAAATAACTATTACATCACATTGCTTTTTGAAGATTCATTTTTCATTCTTGTAACACTTTTTATCAACCAGAAATTATATCTATATCATGTAAATACGAAATAAAAAATAGTTCATTAAAAATTACCTAATATCATAAAATATACTTGAAAAGATTTATATGCTGTAATTGACTAAATTGAAAGCATTAACTTAAGAAAAACCTGTGTATAATTTTCTTTTACCTCGTAAATACAGTTTTATTATTATTGATATCGTAAATATATTATTAAAGATTGAACGGGTCAAAGTTTCTATAATATCAGAGTGAATTACTGAACGAATAAAAAATACAGTTTTTCAAAAGGAAATAAACGAAATAGCAAGGCAATGAGAGTTTTGTCCTAATTATAATATATATTACAATAAAGAAGAAAATAATAGATGCAGCATGAGCGATCAAGTGTATATTTCGGGTATATCAATCAAGAGTATTTGTGCTAATATATGCGCTAAATGTAATATAATACTGAAGAAAATAAATAGCATAAGAGGAAAGAAACTTCATCGAAATTATTTGTAGATTCATAAACATTGATTTCGTAATCAATATTTGTAGATGACACTCGAAGGGCAATGAGGACTCTTTCATTTGTTTCTTGAGGAAAACAATGCCTGAGAGACTTCCTCTTCTAGACGTACGAATCCAAGAGACGTGTAGGAGGAGGCTTCATGAGTGGAGTCTCCGTAGTCATCCGAGACCCGGAGGGAGGAAGAGCAATGCCTGAGAGACTTCCTCTTCTAGACGTTCGAGTCCAAGAGACTTGTAGGAGGAGGCTTCATGAGTGGAGTCTCCGTAGTCATCCGAGACAGATCCGGAATAGGGGAATGGAGGAGGGTAGGTATTTGAAGATGAATGAGTAGGAATAGGTCATGAGAAACTTCCTCTTTTCATGATCCAGGTGCCCAAAGATTCCACTTCTATGTTTAAAGTCACTATTTCTCGATCCCGAGACTCTTCAGGATGGGAATAAGTTAATTATCTCTCTCTCTCTCTGTGCCTTTCTCTATCTGTGTGTCTATATCTGCGTGACTCTCTCTCTCTGTGTATCTCTCTTATTCCATCTCTCTAACTCTCCTCTTTCTTTTCTTTTTTTCCTCTCCCATTCCCTTCCAAAAATAAAAAAAATATACCATGAGTCCCTAAAATATGGAGGCGGTGTACGAAAGTATACCTTAGCCATTTTTAATAGTGGCACCATATATATATATATATAGGTATATATATATATATATATATGTTTGTGTGTGTGTGTGTGAGGGACTTCTAGTCCCTATATGACATATTCGTAACAAGCAGAACTCGAGGGCCGGTTGGCGGGGGTTTTGTTACCCCCATTTGTAATAGTTATGACTCAAAATGTTTGTTAGTATATTATGTAGAGATGTGTAAGAAATGCCCCTATGTTAAAAGTATATGTGACAAAGAAATGTCCTTTTTTGAAATGTATGTTCAAGAAGTGTCCGTGTCTAATAAATAATCGTCTAAGTAGTGTCCGTTAAAAAAATTGTATGTTTATGAAGTGCCCGTGTGTTATAAATGTCTGTTGAGAAAAGGTGATTTCACAAAAGTCATGAACACCTTTCATACTCCCTCTATTCTTAACTACTTTTTTTCGGTTAAAAACATTTTATTCGGAGAACTGCAAAATTTTAAACAGTGTAAAATAAAATACACTAAAATTATATACAGAAAAAGAGTAAAACTATTCAGGGCAGTTGCGAAAATACATAAATGAACATTGTAGTTCATATTAACTACTTATATTTGTATTGAATATCAACATTATTGGAACGAGTAAAAACCACTACATCAAATTACAGTTTTTTTCTCCCTAGAAGTTTGAAATGGTGAAGTCTAAAAGTTACAAATCATTTTATTTATTTTTCTATTTAGACGATATTGATAATAAAATATTCAATATTTTTAGAAGTTTTCTTTTTACTGAAAAGAAAGTAGCAATGCTACTGAAAAGAAAGTAGCAATGCTACTGAAAAGAAAGTGCTATTGAACATAGAATGAAAATATTATTTATTTGCTAATTTTTAATCACTTAAATGATTTGGTTTTAATCCCATTTTTCTTGAAGATCTAGCCTTAACTTAATAAATGCAACGCCTTAATAAAGAAATCATTTCACATTAAGTATGATGATAGTTATTTTATATACCTAAAAATACATAATTTCTAATATTATTTCTTCAAATATTAATATGACTCATAAATCGAACTGTAGATATAAAAATACACGACAAAACAGAGACCTAAAACATAACTATATCTCTAAAAGCAGAGATATTTGATAAATTATTATTATATAACGTAATAAATCTTTTTTATAGGTACTTCTCATAAGTTCCTCTCGTTTGAACATAGTTTCTTCAACGGCTTTTTAGCAAGAGAAGCATATTTTAATAGACTCTCCGGAGAACAACCACACACCACCCAACTGCCTCTACCTTGACTTAAAATAATACCCCTCATAAAAAGCATTTTCAACCTCCTTTTAGGAAGCATCATTGTCTATGTAACCTGAGAAAATGGTATTTTTTATCATTCCAACCATATCTACAACCAAGAGAAAAATAATAAATTTAATAAGTGTTAAAGAAAACCCTTGAAAGTGGAGAAGGTTTCCTTTTTACAAACTCGAAATTTAATGTTAAGATAGTTGAAAGGTTTAATTTGAGACGTAAGAAAACCCCATGACGTTTCAAAGAATAAAAAATATATTTAAGTTACAAAAGGATTTATATATATATATATATATATACGTTGTTAAATCCAGTTAAATCTTGTTCTTCCTGCGCCAGACAAATATGGTGTTAAGGTAAGTAAAACGAAATCATTATCTAACATAGTATAATTCAAAACTTTCGGACTAGACGAAGAGGAACTGAAATCATTTATAGCTATTTTATAAATAAACGCAGATACACTAATTGTGACGTTTTTAAATAACTTTTTGACCATTTATTTGTCTTTTCTCTTCTGCTCAAACACTAGAACCACTAATATTTTAATCTACCTAGAACCGCCAATATTTTTATGTAACTTGAACCACAAAGGGGGTTATTTTTACCCTTCTTCTTCCCTTACTGTTACAACATTAGAGAACATAAGATATGGGCATACAGTCAATGACGTGATTTATTCTAACTTATTTTATAAATATTTTACACAATTAATCACAGTCAGCACACATGATATGGACTATATGTGCACTAACTTTTAATACATGGTACTGCTGAAGAAAGCGACTTTCCACTCATCAAAATAAAAATTTATCAACATTTATGTGCATTTCATAGTGAACTCCAGGAATCGACCGGGAGCCTTGTTTTGGCTGTATATGTATAACATGATATCAATGCCTAATAATTCAATATAATTTACTTATAAACCTAGGCAACATGGCAAATTCCGATTTGTATTCCCCGCCAGACATCTCGGAAATTGAGGATGATGAAGTTCTTCCATAGTCTCAGGGAAATGAGGTCAACCTCAGTGCTCCTCAGAACAATTTAACCTAATAAAATCCCTGGCCCTTCATAGATGATTAATTTTGATTGGTGTCATCAGCTAAAGCCAATAAAAGTTATACATTTGGAGTTTAAGTGCAAGCATTGCCTTGGCAGCAGTAAGAAACAAATAAAACTAATTCAAACAGTCGTAATAATCTTAATCGGCACATGTAAGAAGAGGACGTCCAAAAATAGCGACCTCAATTGATGTACCCTCAATCAGCCCTCATAAGCTAGTTTCCTAGGAGATTGTAGTGGGAGTAGGCCAATGGGGGTAACTCAATCGACTTTAGATAAAATTATTTTTGATTATATTACTACAAGTGGTCTCTCGTTTAACCATGTGGAATCTGATACCTTCATTAAGCTGATCAAGACTCTCCAGCCCAAGAAACAAGTCATGTCCAGGGATATCCTGATGAGGAAAGTCAATCGTTTGTACGATGAGATGAAGACCAACATCAAGTTGAACTTACAAAAATCGGTTTTGGTTGCAGCTATTTGTGATATCTGGTTAAGGGTGTACTATAATTATTTGGGGATGACTGCACATGTGTTAGTTATCGATAATGCAAGGATAACAAGAAAAGCTTTGCAATCGCTTGCCGCCGATTCAAAGGATCCCACTCACTCGATAAAATTACTGAGGCGATACAGAAAGTTCTCAAAAACTAGAAAATCTTCAATGGAAATGTGTAGAAATTATGACTGGCAACACTTCTAATTTAACCAAAGCATTTCAGATCCATGGGACAGGGTGTCAAGGATTGGATGAACATCAATCCAAATCTTTATTTGCAACAGATGCAATCGGAGTTTGTCTTTAAGAGGAAAACCAGAACGAAGTAAAAGTAGAAGGAGTCAGTGTTCAAAACATCGTGACTGATGTTCTAAATAAAGTTTTAAAAACCTTCCCCTGCATTTCAGATAAGAAATTAAGCATATAAGATTTTTTCTGTAGATTTTATCAAAATATGTTATTTATTTGAACAACTTATATTCTGATTTTTTTAGGTGGACCACTCATTCTTTAAATTTGGTTGCAGTAACAGATGTCAAGAAGGTCACCAAACGCAACAGCGAATTTTATTCCAAGGACAGGACTACAGTTATTTCTATTACTTTATTTTTGGACGGTTGCAAGCGCTTTGGACGAGATATAACCACTCTGTTCTCTGATGAAGTAAAAACGGAATTTGGTGACGAGGCACCATTGGTCAAACCAAATCAAATTTGCTGGAACAGCTTTTACGACTCCGTAAAAAGAATTCTTCATCTCAAGGAACAAGATCAGCTGGCTACAGCCAGCCTTTTCATTGATATGTGGACCTAGTACTTGAAACCCATTGGAGTGTCTGTTACTGGAGGAATGGGTATCTATATCCAGTCTTCTGGCCCAGGCATTATATATTCTTAAGGGTGATAACAATTTTTTGTATCATCTTCTTCCTTCCATATCTTCTCTCACCCTTCACTTGACAAGAATAAATGAAAAATTAACCATATGCAAGCCATTGGCAGATGCCTTGCTTTGGGGAATTCACAGTCACTTTGATTCGTATTTTGAGTCCAGGGAGATGCTGGTGGCAACAGGTTATCTGCCTGAATTTAAAATACGGCTCTACAACATAGAGCAAGGGAAAAGGCCACAAAGGTATTTACTAAAAGAAGTTACCTCAATCGATGATGGTGGTTTAGAATTTACTGAAGTAAATCCTAATTTAAGCAATTCATTTATTTTGTTCTGGAGAAACAATAGAGGATACCCGGACCAACACCCCGCCGTTTCATTATGTATGAACTTAGGTTCCGAAATATTTTTCGTGTGACGTCACGTCTGCCAGAAAACATAAACGAATCACTTTTACTATATATAATAAGTATTAAATCCCTACTGAAATTATCATTAGTGCATCTTATTCTTATAAAAAATGGCTTCAATTAATTAAAAAAAGCAAACAAGATTTTTTAGAGGATATGAGGAAATGTGAACAATTTGTTTTCAAATAATTTTATAGTAAATGTAAGGGTTGATAGGAACGACAACCTTGTAAAAAGAGTTTTAAAATCAACGTAAAAAGTGCCGTCGGTTCCATTGGAAGCTATTAATAAATTTGCTAAAATTTGTGTATTTCTCAAAATAAAATATGAAAAATCGCTTTCAAAAGCAAAAAGCTAGTCATAGAAAAAGTTTAAGAGAGAGGCAAAAATAAAACAGTAAATTAATTAAATGCTCCAATAAATTATATACTTTTTTCCAAATATGTCTTTCTAATAATGTTTATGTAATATATGATTATATGCAGTATTTTGTTTTGTTAAAATTTATGAATTATATACTTTTTTCTAAATATATCTTTGTAATAATATTTATGTAAAATATGATTATAAAAGTATTTTGTTTTTTAATAGATTATAAATTATATACTTTTTTCTAAATAAGTCTTTGTAATAAAATATAATTAATAAACAGTATATTTTCATAATTTATTTCGTTGTTTTTATGTGTTTTATCATATAATGATTGAAGAGTTTCTTTTTCATGATATATTTTAGATAGTTTCAGCAAATTTAAATCATAAAAAATTTATGAGTACCCACAAAATTTATTTTTTCCCATTTTCTAATAGAATTGTGATAATTAATTCTTCTATGATCTAATTAAAGGCTAATTCGATTATATTTAACATATTTTACTTATAAAATAGACCCTCTTTTGGCATATGTGACGTCATGCTCATGAGGTAGGTTGCGTGGCGGAGTATTTTTTTACTTTTATTGGTTAAAATGGCTCTACCATACTTTTAACTACCTTGCCCTGGGCGGCGAAGTTTCTCAATTTTTGTCAAACAAGTCTCGGTTTTTAGAAACAATCCACCCCCCTACAAAATTATTGGAAAAGTGTTCATGAAATATAACACTATCACTCCCACTTTAGCAACAACCGACCGACCCTTTAGGAAGGGAAGTTGATTCTCTGAGATAATAGGTTGAGAGTATTGGACGAAAATTTTGAAAAGCAATTATTATTATTGTGTGCCAATAAGGATGTTTAATATTGATAACTGTTATAAATATAAAATATAATTATTTTCAAGTTATTATTATTTCAAAAGGAAAGTTTTTGATATTTCCATAATTAGAATGAATAAAAATGAGTAATTGAAAAAATATATATATTTACAAAAAAATGAATGTGTGAATTAAATTATATTAAGAAAATATATTTACCATATTGTATGATTGAGTAATAACATTATTGGCTTCAAAAATATTGAGTATCATGGTCATGGAGCTAGAATAATAAATTAGATATAAATTGCATAAGTATATTTGATTTCAAAGTTTAGTCCGCAGCTTACATGTAATGATGATATCTTTTATTCATCTATTTTGAATTAGAATATAAAACCAAAAGTTAATAATATTTTGGCAAAATGAAACTCATTATATGTTTTGTATATTAAATATGATTAATTGAAATAATTTGACTAATATATATATTACAAAAAAATGAATTTGTGAAATAAATTATATTAAGAAATACTATTTACTATATTTGTATGATTGAGATTAATTAACATTATTGGCTTCGAAAATATTGAGTATCATGGTCATGGAGCTAGAATAATAAATTAGATATAAATTTGCATAACGTATATTTGATTTCAAAAGTTAGTCCGCAGCTTACATGTAATGATGATAATCTTTTATTCTCTATTTTTGAATTAGAATGAAAAACCAAAGTTAATAATATTTTGGCTAAATATGAAACTCATTTATATGTTTTGTATATTAAATATGCATTAATTTCAAATTATATTGACTAATATTTGGTATTACAAAACAGGCATTTTTGGCATCCTTTGTTTTATGTATATTTTAATGTTCTTATTGTCTTCGTGAATTAAACATTTTCAATGACTTATTCTATCAGACTAAATAAAGTTAATTAAGTGCTTAAAATAATATGAAACTTTAGTTTCAACAATGTAATATTGTTTAAATCTTTGTAGAGTATCGTCTAGAAATCTAGCTGTAAATTGATAGTAAAATACAATGGACTTTATAGACTTTAGGTAATAATTTTTTTACATATCATGTTCCAACAGCATAAAAATCGATGAAAAATTACAATATTTATCTAAATAAAAATGTAAAAATAAAGATTTACAAGTGTCCTTGCCAAAGTGTATTTTTAAATAAATAAAAATCTTAAAATGTAAATGTTAAATGACGTAACCCTCTTATTTTTCATAAAAGAAAATAATGCTTATTTTATATCAGTAACGTTACTGGTTTATTACCAGGGTTATGGATTGAATGAAAAACTAACGCCTTTCGCGAACAAACGTTCAAAATCGAACGCCTGAACGGATTTTTAATCAACGAAACAACGGACGTACTAATTTTTTGTTGGCGTTCATCCATACAATTTATATTGTGCTATCTTCATATTTTACAAAATGAATGTTATTTTAATCTTTTAAGTAAAGGTTTAGTGAAATTTACGAAAGAGGACTTGCTGCTTTTTTTTTTTGCCTATACAGTTCGATAGATTTGCATCCGATAGGATATAAATAAGCATTATATCATTAAAATTAGCCTATCGAACCTAGGATCTTATCAATGAGGTAGACCAAAACTGACCATCCCTCTCGGATTCGAACCTGGCGCCCACAACATTGAGAATTGAACACGCCTTAGCACACACGGCTATCGAGCTCCCCTCTTTTTTTTCCTACATGGTTCGATAGAATTGCATCCGATTAGATGTAAATAAGCATTATAGCATATAATTAGTCTATGAACCTAGGATCTTATCAATGAGGTAGAACAAAAATGACCATACCCCTTTTTTGGGTGTAAATGCCCATTATTTCATTTTTAGGAGTTATAGAAAAAACATTTAATATATAAATTTGGAATTCTTTTGAAAAACTATTTTTATAAAATATTCTTTAATTTAGTTTTATATGTTTTGGATTTGAGCAAAGAAAAATGGTTTTTATTTGACTCTTCCATTTTGCGGTATTGCAAATATTTTCTCTTAAGTTTTATATAAGTGAGTGTTACCTGATAGAAAGAGAAAGAGAAGGGAGAGAGTATTTTGCCTCACTTCTCCTCCCTTCTCTTTCTATCCAGGTAACACTAACAGCATTTACCAAATGGTATCGTATATTCTCATATCAAAAGATCAATTTTTGGGGGAGAGTACGTATTTGCTTATATCTCTTAAAGTATAGCGATTTTCAGAACACCAAACATATCAAATGAAAGCTTGGTTAACCAGCTTTAATATTTTGGTATACTAAATCATGTCAATTTAATAAGTAGAGAGTTATATGTACATTAAAAAAAGCCTATCTCGCGTACAAAATGACGCATATAATGGATTATAAATGCGTCAGAGACAAAGTAAAATTTTTTGAGGATACCTTGACGCAAATCTAAAAACACATTATTATTTATTTTTTTCATAATCGATTTCTTATAGGTCAATACAGGCTCTGAATCATATGATGTAAACTCAGATTGTACTGAATTCTGAATTGATAGAATGCAACCAAGGTCATTTTTGGATTTATCATCCAAAGGTTTACTAAGCTTAAAAGTACTATTTTACTCTGAAGCGAACAAGTCATCTTCTACAGGCGAGTGAAGTTAATTGATACAAAAAGCTATGAAATAAGCTAACAATACACACTCTCCATTTTTTTTCTTTGTTTTATTAAAAAACATCAAACATACGTCTGGTAGTAAATTAGATTTCCTTTAATTAATAATTATTATTGAAGTCTGTAACGTCCACCATTTTGAAGAAATTTGCGGAAAACTATATTTTTACTAAATTTTTAAACTTTGACCTCGTTGCGCGACCTCGTAATGTTGACCGATTTTGTTCAAACTTTGTATGTCGTCTTCTTTATCACCAAGAAACAGAAAATCCACATGTTTGCTAACATTCAAACATTTGAAAAATAAGAACACCCTAATCTATACTTTAAAAAAAGAATCCGTTCGTTTGTGCGTTCGTTCGTTCGTTTCCCTGTATCTCCCGAACGGTTCATTAGATCTTGACGAGATTTTCAGTGAATGTTTTGAGAGCTCAGGGAGTGTTTTAGTGGGTTGTCAACTCCCGGAAAATTCGTCATCGACATGCTTATTTTATTCGCCAAAATGTTTTTTTTGCCGATTTTTTAAAATTTTACCAAGTTAGATTTTGCCCAAATTTTCTGTGGATTAACTGAGGTACTAAGAAGTGTGTTTTTTTTTTTTAGTGTTTCCCCCGGAAAATTCGTTTTAACCCTATGATTACTTAAAAATGATTTTTCTTCTCTGTCCCTGTATGTCCCCCAAAATTTAAGTTTTGTGGAAAAATACAACACTTTTATATTGCAACATCGTGCTAATCAAATTTCAATAATGCCGAAGATGGAAAGGGATGTCAATACCCAGCCTTAAGGAATACAAAACGGAAAAAATGGCAATGACGATA
>CP045897.1:4344245-4376685 GCA_013387185.1 Caligus rogercresseyi | reverse complement strand
ATATAGCAAATTTTTTCGAAAAAATACATTTGTTGGTGGGGACGAGTTTATCCTTGTTGTGTCATTCCTTTTGGTTTTTCGTCTGTTATTTTTTGTTGTTTGTAAACTTTTTTCCTCTCCATAATATGTGATGGATTTTCTTTAAACAAAACATGCCATATCTTTACAAAATACGAAAAACAACGTTTAGTATTCCTGAAAGATGCTTTACCTATTTTATGATCTCAACTTTTCGATTCAGTGCTGGTAAAATGCGCTTTAAAAAAATAAAATCATCCTTAAAAATTCATTTTAAATAAAATCTAGCTACAAGTGTTTTTCCTCAGCTGTATTATTTTATAAGCAATAAAAATATTAAGAAAAAGAGGAGGGACAAAGAATATATTGCATTCTTTTCTTTGGCTGATAGTTAGAAAAATGTCAGACAAGAACCTTTTCATAAGCTATAGTTACCACACAATAGTTTTCTCATCATCAAGGGCTAAATAAGTTGGTCCATAACTTTGGTTCTAGGAATATTTGTATATATCACTTACCAGGTGTGTAAGTATGAAACCGGAATTTTTGTACAGAAAAAACACGTTTATTGTAATGATATGATACAAAGTAACTTATTCAAGTATTGTCCATCGCTATCTATACATTTTCCCCATCTTTCACTGGCAATTTGTGGATTCCTCCGCCAAATAACTTTTGCTCTTTGAGGTAAACCATCATCGAGCCATTTTTGTACATCTTCGTAGAAGTAAGCGCTGCTCAGCAAGTGCGTGTCCCTCGATGCAAACAAATAGTAATTGGATGGGCAAGGTCCAGTGAGTAAGCCGCGTGCTGAAGAATCTCCCAACGTTACGACTCTATCGTTTCCTGACCTGTTTTGCTTTGTTTGGCTGCAGGGTGCATTGTCATGCAGCAAAATCACCTTGTGTTGTCTTTGTTGGTATTTTGGTGGGTTTTCACTCAAACACTCGATCCAATCGGTCATTTGTTGTCGGTAGCGTTGAGTATTGACAGTTTCCCCGGGTTTCAGCAGCGTCGTATAGATTACGCCCTTCTGATCCCACCAACACTATAAATTGTCTTTCGTCCGTACCGGTTTTGGTCTTGGTGTCGATGTTGATGGTTCACCCAAGACCAGGAGTAACCCAAGACTTATTGCCCTTAGATTTCTCGAAGTATATCCACTTTTCATCGCCAGTCACAATTCGATGGAGAAATGACTTTTTTTAACCTGGCGAGCACCATTTCCATGAAAAGTAGGGCTGTCCGCAAATCATAATTTTGTTGGCACAAAACTCGACATGTTATCTCTAATAAACTAATGCTACTGATGAAACTCGTGTTATTGTGATTAGAAATCTTTGTCGGATATCAAAACAATAACAGACACCGCTGACGTGATTTTGTGGTAACTGCATCGCATCTAGCGCCACCTATGGGCAAATTCCGTTTCATACTTACACACCTGGTATGCATAAGGAAATCTGTGACACATTTTTGTGTTCAGAATATTGTGAAAGGAATTTCTGTCCTATCGCACTTTTGTATAATGCATTTTTTAAAGGAAACACTACTGACTTTTGGCTCAGTTTATTAGTTCAATATGCATTACTGAGCATACACGAGCACAGTTGTTAAATTTTTTTTTTTAACTAGAAAATGAGCCCACTTTGAGCACTTTTTGTTTTTATTTTTTAAATAAGACCCAACAGATCAACATCAAGTTACGGTAAGTTAAGGTAAAGCGTTAAAGTAAATAGCGCCAAGAAAATGTAAACAAAAAAAATGATGGACAAAACCGTAGTTTATTGTTTTAACAATAGGTGCCGCTTATCCATTTAACATTTCATTCAATGTTTAAATGGATAGCGGCCACTATTGTTAAAAAAATAAACTACGGTTGTCCATATTTTTTTTGTTACATTTGTTATTATTGTTGAAACAGCTGCTTCATCAAACACCCTCTAGCGCATATTAAAGAACTAGGTTGATCCATCTCCTTTTTGAAAAAAAAGACGGTTTTGGTCCTGGTAGCGTCACTTTACTTTAACGCTTTAAGTTAAGGTAGGTTTTTTCTTGAAGAATAAACAATAACATCAGTCGATGATTCTTGGACTCACAAATATCAAGGATTTCAACTGAAACTTCCCATTTACCAGAGCGGGGATAATATGTCCCTTATATATAACGAAAAGTGCTCCTTTACTAGTTTTACAAAAATAAAAATATACAAATGTGCTCATTAATGCTCAATAAAGCAATTTTGACTGATGCTGAGCCAATAGTCAGTAGTTCCTTTAAACATGCATTTATACAAAAGTTTTATAAGACAAAAATTCCTAGCACAAAAAAAAAAAAATTTAATAATTCCGAACACAAAAATGCGTTATCATATTTTCCTTATACATAAGTGTTATATACAAATATTCCTAGAACCCATAACTTTTCGGACCAAATTGCACATTTTCTGAAGCTTTGGTTCATTATTCGAAGGGTTAATATGAAATATAAGGCCTTCTTTATTGATCTTTGTTGTTGTAATTTTTTTGTTAGCTGTTGATATACAGTAAATTTTAGTAAAAATATCTATGTGTTCATTACTTATGAAGTAAAAAATAGCTAGAAAAAGGAGTTTTTCTCCTTTCTTCTTTTTTCCTCAAGCGTCATTTTAAAAATATACATCACATATAGTTTTTACTCTTATCTTAGCTTTCGGGACGAAAGACATTCGCATTCAACATAATTCAAGAAACCTCTTACCTCTACATACAGGCTATAGACGTTACCCACTTGCACAGACAGATCAAATAGCGTGATACATTCCTATAGTAACTACAAGAGTCAACACCCAGATACTCCATAAGAGACAGTTACAGAGTAACTTTTTGTAATAAAGTTACATAGCTGCTGTCTTTGGTGCTTAGTTAATTTATAAATATTTGAATAACAATTAATCGCGCTCATAATTATAATATTTTCAAGCGTTTCCGTTCCAGTGGGCTAGATTAAATAACTGAAAAGATCGGGTCCTTCCTCTATGAGCATTATGTGCCAAAAAATATGCACATGTCAATGTTATATTACACTAAACCTAAACACTAACAATCTTTGCAATGTTATTTTAGAATAATAATCCTTATGCTTCTTATTGTTATGATAATAATAAATAGTGTTAGTTCATAGCAACAAAATATAAATGTGAAGTCAAATCCTAGGAAGAATGTTTACTTTTCTGGGATCCTATGAATCCTACTCCGTTTATATTTAGGATCCTCTACGTTAAGAATTCGTGTTCCACCTTGAAGTTTCCGGAGCTTCAAGAGCTATGCCCTGAACTCGAGCTCGGGGAGAATCCGGATCAATTACGGAAAGAAGAAGGCAACCTGACTGGATGGATCCGGAACAGGCCCGGCGGGATGGGCGGGCCTGAGGGGGCCAGGCCCGCCCACCCACTGAGTGACGTGGGCCCGATTTTTTTATGAATGTGCCAACTGTGCCCCCCATAACATCTGTAGGGCCCTCCCAAAAGCCTGGGCCTGATCCGGAACTTTCTGTTTTACTGTGGAGTTCCAGCACATATAAGTTCGTAGAGGCCGAGGAGCCTCTAGTCATGGAAGAGTTCGAGGAAATCTTTAAGGCTGAGCCTATCGACGATTTCCTTACCCATCGGATGAGGGTTGGACACTACTAGTGTGGCAATACGATACATCACTCGATTATTGTTGGCTTCATTACAATGCCGCTCGACAGTCTTCTAATAGGGAAACTCAACCCTAGGGAAGTCATCAAGCTCGAGCGAACAATGGAGTCGGAGATGGTAGGGAAGGATTCAGCTCTCTTATCGAAGTAAAGAAGATCCAAGGCGTGGAGTCGCCCCAAGAAGTTCAAAGACCCAAAGGCATCCCCAAGACACGTGACCACAAGTGTTCTACATTTGAATGGAACCAAGGAGGATAAAAATGCCCAGATGCGGGGTGGAAGTGCAACTATAGAGGAGAGGTGGGTCTCTTCGCTTTCTATTGAGAGGAACCGAAGCCGACGACTGCAGCTGTTTCTTTCAGCCTCGTTGGTGATGAGGGCGACATAATTTTCATCGAATTCGTTGTTGATGGTTGTATAATTAAATTCATTATCGACCTCGAGTTGTATGAAGAAAACTAGACAATAGGGCAGTCTTCCCCCAACTTCTGGGGGTCTTAACCTCTCGACTCCTTTACATACGCCTTCATGATGAGACTGTCTGTTTCGGAACCTGATGGGATTTCTCCAAATTCAATATAAATTACTAGGAGGACAAAGCTACTGCCGAGGAAAAAAAGAGAGGCAAAAGTATAATGGAACCCTGAAGAAGTAATGAAATCACGATGTTTATTACAATATGAAGAGTTATTTATAGCACCATATAATTTAAATTGTTTACCATTAAATATCATATATATATATATTCTGACATGAATGGCTTATACGTAGACTGATGCAACATATTCAGTTTATACCCATATATGAATTTTAGATTAATTGTTCTCAGAGTTGTATCCATTGGTTTTTATTGTGTTATGATTTAATATATTTTTTTGCAAATAAATAGTAAAATCAAGTGAAGGTTGTATATTTCAAGAAACTCAATACTCCTTATTGACACGCATTCCGGTCCCTTTCTAATCGACACAACCTACCTTTACAAACATTTTCATTATGAGCCTGTCTGTTTTGGATCCTCATGGGATGAAGAAGTGCAGCTACAAATTTTAATACAGTGTAAAGGGTCATTTAAATTACTGTTTATTTAATAAAATACTTAAATAAAATTTTCTTCATATTTTTTAATATCTTATATTTTATGTAAACGATTATAAATAAAACTAAATAAGTATTCCTTTCAAAGAAAAATTTGACAAACATGAATATTGGTTGAATTTATAACCGTACATGCCTTTTAGATGTATTGTTTTCAATTTATATTAGTTTATTACTTGAGTAATATTTTTTTTCGCAAATCAATGAAAATAATAATCAGATAATTCAATTAAATGTTGCCTAGAGAAATTATCAGTTCTCCTTCTTGACTAACAAAAATTACATCAACCAAGGATATATTAAGGGATGTTCATTTAGAATATACGGATCCGTAGATGAATCGAGGTATTGGATATTAGATGAGACATTAAGAAGTTGAAGGAATGAATTTGGCTTTCCTTTTTTGAGTTTAAACACCTACTACGAGAAAGAATCCAGTAAGTACTCGCATAGTATGTTTGTTTCATTATTTACATATACTATACAAAATAACACATTTTGATTTACTGATTAATGAGAATACTTTTATATCAATTATATAAAGATAAGACAAAAAAATATAAAAGGAATATAAGAATAGATAAATTGATTCTTTGTTGACCCCCTCAATTTTGCGATCAAAGATTTTTTTAGGAAGACATTTATTATAAAAACATTGTGTTGTCATTTTTTATGACAGTAAGTGACTACTAAGTTCTACGCGCCAACTACTTTCAAATAACAGTACATACTATAAATAAAATGGTTTAATTCTGGATTATTTTAGAAAATTTATTGGCATTTTTTAAAATAAATTACCGAAAAATATGCCTTGTATTGCCATGAATAAATAATTTCTTAAAATGAAAAGGTAAAACTATTTGTGTAAATTGGTTAGAAGTGATAGTTTGGGATGTGAACATTTATTAACATTTTTTATATGCCGCTTACTATTTCTGAACGCAGAGTTGTTTCCATTTTAATCCTTTAAGAGTTAATCATAGAAATCCTTAAATGAAATTATAGCTCAAAACTATTTGAATGTTACTTTTTTAAATTGTCGATTACATTTAATGGCTATTATATATATATATATATATATATATATATTTTGTGCATATATTTAAAATGAATAATATATATATATATAATAAATTTTCTTTTTCGAGAGTCATAGTAGTAGTCACTTGAAAAATTAACTTTGCGTTCACTTACTGTCGCAAAAAATAGCACCAAGATTTTTGAAAATATTATATTCCTAAGTTTTTCTAAAATCATTATTAACTAAAACGTTTTGTTACATATCAGAACATAAGGTCGCAAAATGAGGGAGGGAACAATTTTTCTATCATCATTTATTCAAACGTCTGATCCGAAAAACCCTTTGATGGTCATGGAACGATATTATCAAATGAGTTTGCCATTCCAACGAATGAATAAAATATCTTCAAGATGAGCCTCCGTTAATCTTCCTCTCTTTGGAGAGTTAACATCCTTTAGGACAGAGAAAAGTCTTTCCACGTCGCATGTCACCATCGGAGCATTGGCCATCAAGAAGGTATTGGCATCATATTCTTCATTTCCTTTAGCACTATGCAAGGAACTTGCTGTTTCCATCATTGTCCTATATCCAGGATTCTTATCCAGCAACTCTTTCAACTTGTTGGCAAAAGGCTGCAGTGTGAGAGTGGTCTGGACCTCTTCTATTAATTTGAAGCTCTCGACCAGAGGAAGCCTCTCTTGCAAAGCCTTAATTGCCTTCACAAGTATTGGGAAGTTGTCTTTGATGACTTCAAGCTGAGTAAGGATCTCTTCATCTTCAAAGATTTCTTTGGCTTCAATTATTGCAGCACTGTCGTTCTTCAATTCCTCCACGAATTTCTTGACATTAAGAAAATTTCTTTCATAATAGAAGGCAGCTTCCAACCAAGTTCCCTAACGACTAATCACCGGTTCGGGCGGCAGCGGAATTTTGAAGGAAGCTGCGAAGTGGCGCTTTCTAATTGATGACTTCACAAAAAATTCTTGACTTCCGAGATGAGATGGTTTACTTTCGGAAATTGCGTCCTAGCGAGGTCAGCAACACGATTGAGAGCGTGAGCTATACAGGTAACGTGTATTAAATTAGGAAACTGCTGCCTCAGTCCACGACCAGCCTTGAGACAATAACTGGCTCCATCAGTGAGAAAAAGACGTAGCTTCTTATTAGCCAATTCACTTCCAAGGACTTTGCGTAAAGCCCTGATAACCGCTAACTGGAGACTCTGATTATTGATGGTAGTAACATCGCTCAGACCAATCAAGAACGGACGTTCCAGGGTGACTCCATTCAAAGTTCCAGCCATGATTGCGGTCATGGCCCGTCCTTGCGAATCAGTCGTCTCGTCAGCCTGTACAAAAATATCCTTCTCCTTCAATTGCTCTTTAATCTTGGAGCAAATTGTTTCACATTCCTCCTCCATACACTTTGTTAGCGTTGTCCGGCTTGGAAGTCTCTTGCCGCAATGCTTCTCGAAGAAGTTGATGAACTCAGGTTGTTCCACCTTGGCCAAAGGGATGTTGCAGGCGATCATCATTCTTGTCAGATCCATGGTAAAAGTAGGGCGTGTAACCGATGAAGTCTGTTCCTCCAACTCAATAGTCTGTGTTTTGTTGAAGAGATCAAGATGTTTCTGGTGTTTATTGGATCGGACATGATGGAAGAGGTTGCTCCTAATTTTAATATTGAAGGATTTTGAACACAGCCTACAGCATAGAGATTCTTTTTGTGAGTCGTAAACCCACACTCTGTTCCCGCCGAGCTCGTGGATGAGACGGATCGGATCTATAACTTTGGGCATCTCGAATATCTGAAAGTAATAAAAACGTTAGTGATATAGATGTTTTTTGATAACAAATTAATTTGAAGCTATGAAACAGTATGATGATATAAAATTACATAGTCTTTTGTTTTAAAGTTCTTTAAATGGAGAATCATCAATTAAAAGATTATTTTCCATTCAAACAAGATAAAAAATAAACCAGCCAATAATCAAAACTACATTAAGTGCAATTCCATGCAGGTCAATTTAATATTATTTAAGGGTCACTACATTAAATAAGGAAAGGTTCTGCAGACATATTTGCTCAACCAAATCGGCCCATTACACTTAAGGTATCATTCCCTCCTCCAGTCTCCAGGAATGCCTTTACATGGAACATTCAATCATTTGCGGAGGCCAGTGCCCTTCCAGGAGGAAGGACTTGACTCTGTCCCTGCCTGAGGAGGAATGACTTGGACTCTATTGCTACAACACGCTACATGAGACCACAAGGAGCAATCCTAAATTGATGACAGATTTCTTGAGGGCAGCCAAGAGCCTGGGGTCCCTCTTCTGGTCACTTTTGGGTTGTGCTGAGACCTGCTGGAATCTTCCTCCCTCGCTTCTTCGAAACAATGCTTGAGCTGGACTTGAGGAGCCTCAAGATAATCTCTTGTTCAGCTCGAGACCCATGTGTCTTAGAAAATCTACCAAAGTTGCGCATAGATACCTCCCTCCTAGCAGATCTCATGTTCTTTGCCTTCACTCATTCTTTCTGCGCCCTGGGCCTCGGACATTGAATTAATCGAGAATGAGAATTAGTTAGCGAGTACTTACATCTATATGGGACGAAATAGAAGAGAAATGAAAAATCTCTGAAACGTCTCTGTGGATCCCAAACTGCACGTGTTAGATTTATATAGAATAAATTAAACAAATCTTCTTTTTTCCGTCCAGATTTTTATTTAGTTCATATAACTTTTTTTCTTCTTCCTCAAATGAAAACAAATCAGTGACAAGAAGATCATGGGTAGAAACTGTTTCGTTCTTCCTTTCTTGTTTGCATTTAATACTACATACTTCATAAAAAATAATAGCAAAATAATATAATCAGTTGGTGTACATGAAGAAAAGAACGGCCAAAAGCAACAATTATTTACAACTCGTTCAACAGCATCATTTGAAACCCATTGAAGCAAAAAATAGATGGAGGTTTGGTGTTTCCAATTGAATGAAGCCTTTTTTCTAGCACTATTTTCATTTTGTTTTGGCCGGAAAGGATAATAAATTACACTGTTAGGGCTATACCAATGTTTTTGTCCATGTTTGGTTATGAGTGTCCGATTTAACACGATTTTATATACGAATTATAGAGTTAATTACTGAATATGTTCTTCCTGGTGTATTTTTTCATAATTTTCAACCAAGAGATAAGCAAACAATTTTACTTTATCGAAAACTTTGATCTCAAAATAAAGAGGGATGTGAGTCCCCCCAAATCCATTTCTATGGTACAATGGTTTTTCATTACCAGGCGCATTACACTGGGATTGCTCAATTATATATCCTAGTTCATCTTTGAAAAGATGTATACCGAAGGAGTAAATAACTATCACCTCAGATTATCTGATCTTAAATGATGTGTATTTCATAAAAAGAATTATATTTAACAAATAAGCTACAAATAGGAGCATAGAACACATAGAGTGATGAACATAGGAGCAGAGACAGGAGAATCTGCTACAGATCCAATAATTAGACATTGAACAGCGAGGGATATTTTGGACGTGTGAAAGGAGAATGTGTGAATGGTACAATTGAGTTAAGGCTTTGTTATCACTATTTTTCTTTCCTCGTTTGAGGCAGAGCCCTTAAGGAGAGTTACGTCGTGAGACCTGTCTGTAGTCAGGCTATACATAATTATAATTTAATTACGAGGGGTTGTAAGTTTAAAAGTCTTTTTAAATATTTCTTTCGAAGTATAAAAACAATATAAACTCTAGAGATCTATTAAAAAATCATTTCATTATGAACTATTCTTCTCTGGTCGATTAATATTTTATTTGGATAAATTTAATAAAGAGTTTACAAAATTGAAGGAATTTTAAATTATATGTAAAAGAATTAGTATAAATGAAACTAATAGGATCTCAATAATAAATGGCAGTTCAACTAATTAGATCATCATTAGAAATACGAGTAACCACAATGTCATGAACTATAACAATATATATCAAGGTATTAAAATTCGTTTACACAACATTTACGAGAAAAGACGACCATAGTAAAAAAAAAGGTCTAATAAAACTCAAATTATTGGAAGTAGAAGTATGTACATACTGGGAAAATTATGTAAATAATTATTAAATTAATGTATTTTATTATAAGTAGAAGTTTTGTCTTTCTTATGTATTTACAATTATATTTTAATGCCTGGGCCATTCAGCTCAAAATTGCATGCATTTCGCTTATCATCTGTTGAAGGACTGGAAAAAAATAAAGGCCTGTTCATTCCAAATTGGCTAGAACTGGCTTTTTCATTTTTTTGATAATAAATCGATTTGTTCATAAAAGATATGTTTGGACAACTTTTTTTTCTAATAACTTTTTTCGCTGCATGTTTGTATTTATCTTCAAAATTGATAAATATCTAAATCAAAAGGGAGAAATTAATAAATGAACCAGGAAGACATTAATAGACAAGCATAGTTTCCGGATAGCGCTCAAAGTTAAACAAACAGTTTTCTTCTCTCTCTTCCTATTGTCGCAAACCGATCCTCCGGGGAAGGACATGAGCTCTTTGATAACTCTCCAAACTCTTGAAATCGGAATTCATGTGCCGACCTTCCCCGGCCACGCCGGCACATTAGTATTAATATATCCCAAGATTAGTGAAATGATTAATTATAAATTACAAAATAAAAATTATATTTTTTAAATTGAATATATTTTACAAAACGTAGTAATAAAAAATATAAAAATATTTTTTTATTTTTTAATACTCTGTTTAAATATATTTCAATTATAAAAAATTAGTTTCTAAATTATTTGTCATTCATAATTAATCATTTCACTAATCTGGATATATAAATGGTTCAATGATAAAATCCAGTTCATCAATACTTGGGATTTTTTGGACACATCGTTTTTATGGAATTTTTTTTTTTTTTACCACATGATTAATATATTTTTTATATTATTTAGTAAATCACGTATACATATGGAGTAAATGATAGGGAGACTATTTATTACTGAAACAATCCCCCATGAATGAAAGGTTTATAGACACAGTTTTTGTCATAGATTCCGATTTATTTTCCTAGAATAACATAGGAACATATAATTTCTGTCATTCCAACGTTGTTTTGGACATTCCATGCATTTCACCAGGTGTACTCCAATCTTTGTCGTAACTCTCCTTATAGGGCTCTGGTTTTGAGGAAAAACAAGATGCAAATATAAAAATAAATACTTCCTTCCGGCCTGGCTACTTCATATATGGAAATAAATATTCCTTAAAAGAGGAGGGAGAGAATAGTGATAACAAAGCCTGAACTCAATTCACACATTCTCCCTTTCACACGCACCAAAATATCCCTCGCTTTTCATGTCTACCAATAATATCGTATCAGGATACAAGATATCACCCCGGTAGCACCCCGACATACCCCCTACTATCGTGCCAATCGGACATTTACCCCCCTTAGTCAATTATTATCTTTATAGTCACTTATAATACTATGTTTTCCAGCTATAACAAAGGTGACGTCACTTTTAACCACTTTCTGATCGCCTTCGCTGCTAAGACAATGGGACTATATTTTAAAAAGCACTAACACACTTTTGGGTGTTGAAATGAATAAATAGATTGATAATAAATTTATATGTCAACTCTAGTTATGGATTGTTTTTGATCAATCTCGATTTAGGACAATGTCCTTGATGAAATCTTAGAAATAACTAATTATAGAATAAAAAGATATCTGAGTTTATAGTTACAAACTGGTAAGGCCTAGTTGAACATAATTATCCAGATATATGTTAAGACCGAAATTTGCAAATTTCATGCACATTTTATTAACCATATTCCAATTCTAAAGATGGCTGCTACTAACCAGTACGTATCTTTGTATACTAGAAAACATAGTTAGCTTCATAATGACTTTATGAGATAAGAAATATTAAACGGGGGTAAATGCACTGATTGGCACTAGTCCAGTTGATTGTCCTGCTATCCGGTTGATTCTGTGATGCCCTAAACCAATAATATACATGTTTAAGGTGAATCTTTGAGCACAAACCAAATTCAATTCATTAGAAATAATATGGCGACGACATTGCTTAAGACTGATAGACGACTAAGCCTTTTTGATTTACTCTTTGATTTATAAATTGTTCACCATTATATACAAAATTAAACATTAAAACAATGAAATTTATAGCACACCCGGGCTATCTAAATCATAATGTTAAGGGAACATTTATCTTAATTGATTTTATTTATCTACCTAACAACGAATGAAGAACTGTCAATTGATGTATGTACAGTCGTAAATAACGTGTATAAATAAATCACTGTCTATTATTTCCTTATCATGGAAATGGATTACAATTATAAAGTACTTGAAAGCAAAAGAGTTATCCTCTATATTTTGAGGCAAATGTCTATATATTAGGTGTAACACTTTGATGTCAAAAAGAATAACGCTGTTACTCATTATACGTAGATGAACATTCATTTTGTTCACTTGGATGAATGTTGCTACTTAAAAGAGCTATTCAATATGTTTTTATTAAAGAAAGCATAAAAAATTTATAAAATAAATCTTGCTTTTTTACACAACCGATGGTAAGAAGATTCTTTGATTTACATGGTAAGTTTTAGAGATGTGAAAGCCAATTGTATATGTGTTAAAAACTATAAATATAGTATATGTGTATATATATAAATGTAATATATATATATATATATATAAGGTCGGCCGAGACTAACACATAGATGGCGCCAGGGGATTTGTTTTCATATGACTGTCAGTTATTACCAACTTTCAAAACATACATGCATAAATATAACAGCTGTCTGACAACTAGTTTGTGAGATATTACGTTTTAAGTGAAGCTACTTTTGTTATTGTGAAAAAATGGAAAAAGACTAATTTCGTGTGTTAATAAAACATTATTTTTTATGGGAAAATACCGTCAAAACTAAAACTTGGATTGAAGAATGTTATCCGGACTCTGCTCCATCGAAAGCAACCATATGTCGATGGTTTGCTGAATTCAAACGTGGTCGTGTGAGCACGAATGATGATAAACGCAGTGGACGCCTAAAAGAGAGTGGTTACACCAAAAAACATAAAATAATCCATAAAATGATTTTAAATGATCGTAAAGTGAAGTTGATCCAGATAGCTGAGACTCTGAAGATATCGAAAGAGCGCGTTGGACATATCGTGCATGAATATTTGGACATGCGAAAGCTCTGTGCAAAGTGGGTGCCGCGAGAGCTCACAATCGACCAAAAACAACAACGAATTGATGATTCTGAGCAGTGTTTGAAGCTGTTCAATCGTAATCAATCAGAATTCTTGCGTCGATATGTGACATTGTATGAAACATGGCTCCATCACTTCACTCCCGAGTCCAATCGATAGTCAGCTGAGTGGACTGCATAAGATGAACTAAATCCAAAACGAGGAAAAACGCAACAGTCAGCTGGGAAGGTTATGGCGTCTGTATTTTGGGATGCACACGGTATAATATTCATTGACTATCTTGAAAAGGGGAAAACAATCAACAGCGATTATTACATAGCCTTGTTGGAGCGTTTGAACGATGAAATTGTTGAAAAACGGCCCATTTGAAGAAGAAAAAAGTGTTGTTTCACCAAGACAATGCACCGTGTCACAAGTCAATGAAAACAATGGCTAAATTAAATGACTTGGGCTACGAATTGCTTCCCCATCCTCCGTACTCTCCAGATCTGGCCCCCAGCGACTATTTCCTGTTTGCAGACCTGAAGAGAATGCTCGCTGGCAAGAAATTTAAGGACAATGATGGAGTAATCGCCGAGACAGAAGCCTATTTTTCGGATAAAACGAAAGATTACTATAAAAGTGGAATCGAGAAATTGAAAGATCGCTATAATCGCTGTATCGCCCTCGAAGGCAGCTATGTTGAATAATAAAATCGAATTTTGTCAAGAAAATGTTTTCGTCTTAGTTAGTCTCAGCCGACCTGTTATATATATATATATATAAATATATATATTCTGTGCGAGTTACCCACTATGTATAGAACTGAAAAGTTCAATCAGTTGATAAACTGTTTGTGACAAATATCATTTGTTTTTCATAGTAAATATTCATAAGATACAATTTATTTCTTATTTTCGTACACATTTTTACTTCCCGTAATTTATATCTCTTAAATACATATTGGACCTGCAAAGACATGTCCTCAACTTACTACATAATGTCTGCTACATTGTTTGCTTGAATAATATTTTTACTTAAAATCCTAAATTGTGATCTTTAGCTTTTGTTCAACTTTAATGTCGTATCGCCCTCCAAGCTTTATGAACATTTTCTTCTCCATAGTAAACTCATATATCTCTCAATAGAATTCCAGTTTTTTTATGCCAGTCCTCTACAAATACCAAAGTAATTGTGATAAGTACATAAATATATATTATAATCTAAAATTAATACAATGGCAGAAGAACAACACAACAAATATCATAAAAAGGCAATCATAACATTATTTAAAAAATCAAAACTTTGTACTCAAGGTTTTAAATGAATATTTTGGTGAGGAATAAAATTTAAAATTATTGAAGGGATTCTGCCTTAGAATTGGGGATCCGCCTTCCTTTCTCTCTTGAATCAATAAATGAGAAGGCCCAGGTAGGCGATGGGCCTGGGAATGGATTGAGTGAAATTGCATCGGTTGTAGAAGATTGCTCTATTCATCCAAACGAGAGTAGCCTGGATCCACCTGTGGGAGGTTCTACAGTGGAGGGATATAGTGAGTCCTCAACGACTATACAAATGGAAAAAAATGGCATCTCTCAAAAACTAAATTTGACATTAAAGCCGTCTCTTTCTAATGAGGATATACTTCCTTATCGAACTCGTTCTCAATCCACTGGAAAGAGAAACAGGCCTGCTTCAGAAAATTCCCCAGACAAAGAAAAAGCTCAATTAAAATGCCCTAAAATCTAAGTTTTAAACTTATTGTGATATTTCCTCTCCTTTTTACTTTAATGGTTCGAGGACAACTCTCTTACAACTCTCCCAGATACCTTCAAACTTCAATTGAAGACTATTTCTGTCCCCACGAGTCTTTAAAATTCAAAGAGAGCTTAGGTCGAAGTCGAATACTCTCTCTAAACTGCGGAGGAGGAAAAGACAGAAAAAAAGACATGCTCTGATGAAACATTTGTTATCTCTTGATCCTGAGGTAATTTGTCTGCAGGAAATTAAATCGGCGGTCTCTGCTACCTGTTCTTCAAACTGCAATTTTGCCTCCCCAGAAATTTCTTTAGTTTCTTTACGGGTGATGATAACAAGAGAGGAGTCCTTACCCTCGTCACAAGAAAGGCCAACAAAGCAGAGCTTATTAAAAGTTATAGTGGAAAAAGTCACTGGAATAAAGTTCGTATTCAATTAAATAATCTCTCTTTCTCTATAATCAATGCTTATGGACCAAATATTCGTTCCACCTCATTTTATCAATCTATCATCAACAACCAATTAAAGGATCCTACCCCGTTTCTTATGATTGGTGATCTTAATGTAGATTTGGACAATTTTCAGAAGCGACATCCTAATGAAAGCATTCTAAAGCAACTAATTCTTCAATTTAATCTGATCGACATTATGAAGAAGTTTAATCTTCAAGGCGAATTTTCTTGGAAAAGAGGTTCGTTAGAGTCCCGTATTGACCACGCTTTTGTTTCTGGTCATTCATCAAAATTGATAAAAAGTATTTTATACAGGCCAGAACCCCTTTCTGATCACAAAATGATAGAGGTGGAAATTCAATGTCTTAAGCATCACCCACGATTTATAGTGCCAAGATCATTAATAAAGGAGGACGCTTATTTAAAAAAATAAAGAATAAACTTTCTTCTGGTTTCACCATGAATATGTCTTCCGAAAAAGCTTTGAATGTTTTAGTGGGTGTTATAAAATTCTCCACACAAAAGTTCTTGTGGGATAAAAAGAAAAAAAAATGAATTTTAGGGGATTTGGATAAAATTTTAAACTCAGATTCACCTTTTTCCAAAATGGTTGCAACCGAGACTGCTGTGTCTTTTCGTTTGTCAGACATAGCGGAAGCAGAAATGTCGAACAAAGTTGAAAAAGAACAGGACAACAATGCGCGATACAAATACCTCCCCCCGGAGAAACATCTATCAGCTACTTAGATAAAAAGAATAGTGCACGAAGGGAAAATACTGTCCAAATCTCAGGATATTTTGGAACATTTCCGTTCTAACTTTCAAAAAATTGTGGAAGCAAATAGGGATTATTTTCCTAAAAAGAGAAGAAAATGCTCTCATGAAGGCTCCATTTATACTGAAAGCAATATTGAAAAATACATAGTGACGAACCTCAAGAAAAACAAAGCAGCTGGGCCTGACGGGACCGTCGGAGAGCTGTTCATCAAATGTTCAAAGGAAGTTACCCCCTTTCTGTCTAAAATTGGCATGTCAATGGAAAGATCAGGAAAATGCCCAAGGCCTTGAATAAGGGAAGAATAGCTCTGATTCCAAAGAAGGGTGATGGGACATCTTTTAACCATTGGAGGCCAATAACAATTATTAGCATTGCTTATAGAATACTCTCTGGAGCTCTAGCTCAACAAATTGAACCCTTTCTGAATCAAAAAATTGGTGGGTCTCAAAAAGGATTCCTCAGACAAAGGAAAATATTTGACGTGTCAAGAAACATTCAGGCTGCTATAGATTCGGTAAGAGAAAGGGGGAAATATGGAGCGATTATAGCAGTAGATTTCACCAAAGCATTTGATTCGGTCAATCATCTACATATTCTCAAAATGATCAAAAAAATGATTCCCAAACGTTTCTTTAATCCTGTAAGAGCACTTCTTTTAAACGGGTCGTCTACAATTACAGTTAATGGAATGGAAAGTAGGCCAATTGAACTGAAGAAGAGTTGTCGGCAGGGATGTCCCACGGCTCCTTTATTGTTTATTGCGGCCATAGATGATCTTGTTTTAAGGATACAAAGGAAGTACGGGGGTTTCGGAATTCGATTTGAAGGAGTGGCACATCTCATGGATCTCTATGCAGATGACGTAACTATGTTCGTCGAAGGGAATTCCGAACGCCAACTAATCAAAGGATTGGTATAATTTTGGATTGCTTTGAAAAATTTGGCGAGCGTTCTGGTTTATCCATTTTTTTTTGTTAGTTAGAAATTTATTACTGTTTACAATAGACAAACATATACAGATATACATAAACTAAAGTAAAGAACACAACCACACATTGGGGTATCTGTGTTACGACAGTAAAAGTAAAGTAATCATATTTATATATTAAAATTTTTCATTATAACATTTTTCATCTTTGTACATTTTAAAAACTTGATTATTTTTGTTTCCTCATCCTCCTCTTGCGAAACTAGGTGCCTTTCGTAGGACAAAGCGGGGCATTTGTAGATTAAATGATGAGCAGTCTGTGGTTCTTCCAAACAGAGATCACATATTTCACTCGTGTTTTTCCATTTACTCAAATGAGAGAGAAATGGTCCATGTCCGGTATAGGCTTGGACAAGAAGTTGGGCATCTTGATGTCGGTGTTTGATGGGTTTTGGCTTCGGGGTTTTAAGCATGGAGCGTGTATGCTTCATCGTTTGGTCATTTCTATATCGGTGACACCATTTGTTGTAAAAGAAATCGTTAAGTGTTTTCTTTATATAACTTGGAGGAACACCGACATTTTTCCGGATTTTGCTCACACTTCCATTTTTTGCTAGATGATCCGCAAATTCATTTCCCGTTATGTCATTATGACCTTTGCACCATTCAATGTGAATATTTTTCTTCTTTTTTCCTTCAATCAGGACCTTCTTACAGTTCTTCACTACCTCGCTAGTTGTAAGTGGGTTGAGAAGAGCTGCAATCGCTGATTGGGAGTCTGATCTAATTATAATATTTTTGGAGAATTTTTCTTGATTAAGGAGATCTTCTACAGATCTTGTAATTGCCACAACTTCTGCTTGAAATACTGATGCCTCTGTGTTCAGCGATACCATTGAGTGGTGTAATGATATGTCACCCCTAGTAATTGCCCATCCAGACCCAGTATTACTTTTATCATCTTTTGAACCATCCGTGTAGATAATTGTATCGGGATTGGGGATTTCAAGGTTGTCCACCCAAATGAATTGTCCCTTAATGAAGTCACTTTCATGGTTTGTGATGGCTTCCTCCAAAATTTTGTCGCTAGAGAACCTATGTCCACGACGTGTTGGAAGGATGCCAATACCATCCCAGGTGTTCCGCAGAAAATGCCTTGTTCTCCATCTTGATTGTGTTGCTTGCACTTGGACATATATATCTAGAGGAGTTATACCCAGTACTGCTTCCATCCCTGCAGTCGGTGTTGAGCGAAGTGTATGGGTTATTGACAGAAGTGCTTTTCTTTGAACTGAATTTAGGATTTTAATCCCGTTTTTCTTTGAAGTAATAGAATGTCCCCAAGTAAGGCACCCATATGTGATGACTGGTCTGACCATTGCTTCATATAGCCATAGGACTTTATCCGGAGTTAAGCCCCATTTTTGGCCTATGATTGCCTTAGACATGTTCCATATACGAGCACACTTTGCTGCCTTTTCTTTGAGATGTTCTGTCCAGGTTAGTCCTTGATCAAAGGTTAAGCCTAGATATTTCATTCGTGGTGAATATTCATTACTTTACCATCTATTTTTAAGCATGGGAAGTATTTAGACCGTAGTTTGTATGCTTTAGAGAATACTATGGCGTTTGATTTGATTGGATTAAAGGTAAGGCTATTTCTTCTTCCCCACTCAACAACCGTGTTGATTGCCTCTTGCATTGCATTAGCAAGTGTGGTGGGATTTTTTCCACTTACTAGTAATAAAATGTCGTCAGCATAACCAACCACTTTGATTGCACCTTTTTTAAACTTCGCCAGTAGGGTGTCCATTATAGTGTTCCAGACTAATGGGGATAGCACTCCTCCCTGTGGGCTGCCACACGTTGGATTGACGATGACCTTTTCGCCTCTCAACTCGGCTTCAACTGTTCTTGTACTAAGAAGATTTTTATACCATAATCTGATACTCTCTGGAATTCTCAGTCTTTTCATTGCATAGTCCGCAGAAAGAAATCTTACGTTATCAAAATCACCTGTGCAGTCAAGACTGACCGCAAGAGTACATTCTTTTTGGAGTATGGCTTTCTCTATTATGTCTGCGGCTTGTGATAGGGCGGTTTCTGTTGATAGGCCTCTTGTGTAGGCGTGCTGTGAGTGAAGTATAGGGATGCTTTCATCAACCTTCCACTTCACAATTCTTTCAAGTCCTTTAATAAGGAAGTTCGATAGGGTAATTGGTCTAAATGACTTTGCCAAGCTATAATCAGCCTTACCAAGTTTTGGCAAAAATCTTACTTTCATTTCTCTCCAGCTTTTTGGAGTGTAGCCCGTGCTGACAATTACTTTGTAAAGGTCCGTAATGTATTCCACTAGTCTACTACCAAGTTGTTGAAGTACAATAGGCTTGAGTCCGTCCGGCCCGGCGCTTTTTGTATGGACTAAACGAATTAAAGGAATTCCTGACCCTGTTGCAATCAACAAAGTTGATGTCTGAAGAGTGGCTCGGTCCGTAATATGTATGTATACTTCGGCACACCCCTAGCTACGTGAGCTGACCCCTCGAGTATGAGGAGGGTTTATTTGTATTGTGGTCAGAGGAGCAAGTGGACCTAATATTTGTAAGTTATATTATTTTTTTTGTATATAAATTCGTTAATGTCATTTATGTATTATTATTATAGTTCGATCATTCCTCGAAATATACGTATTTACGGAATGACTCATTGTTCATGATCGAAAAAGCGTGTTCAGTTCCTCCCACACATCGAAATGCCGACTGAGATCCCATGTCAAATTGAAGGATGCAAGGCGGTCATCAAACACGAGCTAACGGAGGTTGCCTTGGCGATGTATAGCTCCCATGCGCAGAACCACGAAAGAGCAGTGAAGAGAGATGAGCCCCAGAGAGACAATGCACCCAAGCTTGACCGCCCAAGGATATCCAGGAATGCCACAGAAGAGGCTTGGAACGTATTCGTCGCAAAATGGAACATATTCAAGGAATGCTCGTCCATGCATGAGTCAACTGCCACGGCCCAACTCATCCAGTGCTGTGATGACGATGTAGCAGATGACATTCTTAAGGAGGACCCCGGCATAGTGAAGGGATCTTTGAAGGACTTACTTGCGTCCATTAAACGGATAGCAGTTGTACCCGTCGCTAAGTCAGTGAAGAGAGCTGAGCTATTTTCCCTCAAGCAACGGGTGGACGAACCGGTGCGCTCGTTCTACGCACGAGTTAAGGGCAAAGCCGAGACCTGCGGCTTTTCGAGCAAATGTGGTTGCAAGAGGATGATTGTTAAAGACATCACCATTGCCGGCTTAGCAGATATTGATATTCGGAGGGACGCGATGAGCCTTCCAAACGTGGATGATAAGCCTCTAGAGGATGTCCTCGCAATCATTGAGGCCCGTGAGACCATACACAATGCCCTACTTGGCGAGAACACCCACGTGAGAGCGGCGAAGTCGACCTTCAAGAGGGAAGGCGACAAGACAGGGCTGTCAGGAGAGTGTCCTAAATGTGGAGGACAATTCAAGCTATATACGGCCTCACGAAAGGGTCTTAATAAGACACCACATGTTGTTTGCCTAGATTGCTGGAAGAAGGATCGCTATACCAAAACCGACGAAAGGAGGGCTACAGCGCACGAATCGGGCGCAACAAATTGCGCAAAGCTTAACGTCAGTTCTACTTGGTGGAACAAAGTAACCAAGTGTGCTCATCTCGAGCTACACGATGGCACATGGAAGAAGTCAAACCCACCACCCCACCCTACCTTTGAGGTTTCCGTTCGAGCGGATGCTGATGGGTATACTCAATTGGGACGGGACCCACCAAATGCCGGGCCCACTATGTTAAGTGCGATAGCCGACACGGGAGCCAATATTTGCCTTTGGTCGAGCGATCAGTATTACAAAGCAGGCTTCAAAAAATGTGATCTTATTCACGTTAAGCATGGATTGACGGCGGCAAATGAGAGTGCAATTGAGACCGAAGGAGCAGTGCTACTCGAGATGTCAGTACGAAAGGATCATTATACTCGAACACACTCGGAAATGGTATATGTCAGCCCGACAGCGAAGGAATTCTACGTGTCCAGGAGAGCACTCTTAAAGCTGGGCATAATATCGGAGGGATTCCCTAAGATCGCTTCTGTCTCTTCAGGCCGCCAAAGTTGTGATTGTCTAGCCCGTACGAAGACTCCAGGACTACCAACGCGCTTACCATTCAAGAGCACGATAGACAACGTACCCTTGATGAAAGAATGGGTCCTGGCGAGATACGCATCATCAACTTTTAACATGTGTCCCCATCAAGAGCTGCCAAGCGTAACAGGCCCCCCGGTTCGCATTATGGTAGATCCCACAGCTAAAACAAAGGCTTGCCACACCCCTGCACCTGTCCCGATCCATTGGCAGAAAAAGGTGGAACAGGATATACTTAACGACGAAGCTATGGGAGTGATAGAACGGGTGCCACATGGTGAAGCTGCAGCATGGTGTCATCGAATGGTTGTGACACGGAAAGGTGATGGCGGACCAAGGCGGACAGTTGATCTTTCCCCCCTGAATAAGCACTGCGAGCGAGAAGTCCATGCCATGAAATCACCGTTTCAGTTGGCGAGGTCAGTCCCCCGAGGAACATGGAAAACCGTGAGTGACGCCTGGAACGGATACCACAGTGTACCAATCCACGAGTTAGATCGACATCTCACGACTTTCATCACTAGCATGGGTCGATTTCGCTACAAACGTGCACCACAGGGCTTCGTTTCTAGTGGTGATGGTTATAATCGGCGTCTAGATGAGATCACCGTGGACGTACAGCGAAAAGTACGGTGCGTAGATGACAGCCTACTATACGATGAAAATCTAGCTGATCACTGGTGGAGGGTACTGGAATATTTGGAACTCATGGGCTCGTCGGGAGTAGTTTTGAATAAAAACAAATTCCAGTTTTCGGAGAAAACAGTCGACTTCGCGGGGTTTAAAATAGCAGAAGAGAACGTGGAACCCCTCCCGAAATATATAGATGCCATACGACACTTCCCAACACCTAAATCGATAACCGACATACGGTCATGGTTTGGTCTTGTCAATCAAGTGGCACATTACGCTCAACTGCGTGACCTTATGTCACCATTCAGACCATTTTTGAGCCCAAGAGTCGAATTCAAATGGACAGAGGAACTCGACGGGGCATTCGTAAATTCCAGGAAGGGCATAGTCAAGGCAATAGAGTCTGGAGTAAGGATCTTCGACCAAGCCAAGCACACATGTTTGAGGACTGACTGGTCTAAAGCCGGAATTGGCTACGTGCTCACGCAAAAACATTGTAAATGTCCCGGGAACCTTCCGGACTGCTGTGTCGATGGTTGGAGAATTACCCTTGCTGGCTCAAGATTTTTGTCTATAGCAGAAACCAGGTATGCCCCAGTTGAAGGAGAGATGCTCGCCGTTGTATGGAGCCTAGAGCAAACGCGTTACTTCACACAGGGCTCCGACAACCTCACTGTTGTGACAGACCACAAACCACTTGTGCGCCTTCTTGGGGACAAGACCCTCGATGAAATCCCGAACGTCAGGCTATCGAGAATGAAACAAAGGACAATGGCTTGGAAATTCAATATTGTACATCGACCTGGTCAGTCTAATCATTTTGCTGATGCCACATCACGACACCCAACGGGACGCCCAGATCATACCGAATTGGAAGAGGAATTAGTCATGGCGAGCGTGAGAGGAGACTTCGGAAACTTCGAAAAAATTTCGTGGGCAAGAATAGAAGGAGAGTATGAAACCGACCCAGAAATGACGACCCTTATGGAGCAAATTAACAATGGTTTCCCAGCAAAGAAGACAGACATACCTACCATAATACAGCCGTACTGGGGTGTTCGGGGATCGCTACTAATCGCCCAGGGCGTTATTATGAAAGGAGACAGGGTAGTCCTCCCACCATCATTAAGGCGTGAAGCTCTAGATGCACTGCATTCAGCCCATCAGGGGGTGACGACAATGAATGAACACGCCAGAACAATAATATTCTGGCCTGGCCTATACAGGGATATTGAAGACACGAGGTCACGGTGTAGGATGTGCAACCAAAATGCCCCATCACAGCCACGACTGCCCCCCAAAAAATGTCAACCCCAAATGGGCCATTCGAGGAGATCTTTGCTGATTACTTCGATTTGGATGGACAGCGGTACCTCATCGTAGGAGATCGATTCACTGGGTGGACTGAAGTCTACTTACCGTCACCAAACTCCCATGGAGCGAAAGGTCTGATATCCGCGTTACGCCGTTACTTGGGGACGTTCGGAGTACCTAATGAGCTGTCGAGCGACGGAGGGCCAGAGTTTACTTCAATCGATACTAAGGAGTTTCTGCAGAAATGGGGTATCAACCACCGAATATCATCTGCATATAATCCCCAATCAAATGGACGGGCCGAAGTGAGCGTCAAGGCAACCAAACGTCTCTTGAGGGGAAATAGTAAAAATGGGAGTCTTGATAACGATTCATTCTTACGGGCGCTCCTCGTAGTCCGTAACACACCGGACCCAGACTGCAAACTCTCGCCCGCGAGGATCCTGTTCGGACGGCCCCTTAATGATACCTTCCCTCGGTTGAACAAGGTTACGAGCGTTTTCTTCAACAACCAAGTTTCAGAGATGTGGCGTGAGATGTGGAGGATGAAAGAAGATGCCCTTAAGACTCGGTGTGTAAAGACTGAGGAAGCCCTCAGGAAAGGATCCAGGGCCTTAGGAAGTCTCTGCGCAGGAGACAGAGTTTTTGTGCAGAACCAGGCGGGCAACCATCCGCATCGATGGGACCGGAGCGGGACGGTGGTGGAGATCCTTCCGTATGACCAATACAACGTCAAAATAGACGGCACAGGGCGAGTTACGAAGAGGAACCGGCGTTTCCTCCGCCGCTTTACTCCATTTACCCCTACTATTTATGACTCACCTCGTGCTGATCCTCCAGTACAAAGTACTATCATTCCCCCTATACACCAGGACGGCATGACTACGCATTCTCCGGAATCTGTGTGTAGGAGATCCAAAAGGAATAGGGCACCCAGGAAGTTTTATGAGCCCGAGACTGGAACTTATGTAAATAAAAATTAAGTTACGCTAACATGTCAACAGACTTGATGCTAGCGTGAAGGGGGATGAAGAGTGGCTCGGTCCGTAATATGTATGTATACTTCGGCACACCCCTAGCTACGTGAGCTGACCCCTCGAGTATGAGGAGGGTTTATTTGTATTGTGGTCAGAGGAGCAAGTGGACCTAATATTTGTAAGTTATATTATTTTTGTTTGTATATAAATTCGTTAATGTCATTTATGTATTATTATTATAGTTCGATCATTCCTCGAAATATACGTATTTACGGAATGACTCATTGTTCAATGTCAAACTATTTATTTGTAAGGGCTTTCATAGTTGACATTGAATCTACAGTTAGGAAAATGTGGCTCCATGAGTATTCTCAGGGATTCATCAGGTGACTGTGAATATCCAGTTTTTGTTTGTAGAAGACCTATAGAATAATCTATCGCTTTTTGACATCTAATTAGTTTGGCAATGTCCTTTGTGCTTTCAGCGCTGGAGCAGAAGTTTTTCCAAGATTCTCTTTGTTGTGTTCTTAATGAGGCTCGGTATTCTTTTCTAGTGTTTTGGTAATCTTCTCGAAAAGAGCTATGATGACGTTTTGGCTCGAGCTTTCTAAGTTTTTGTCTCAAACTAGCAAGATTTTTAATCCACCATGGCACTGATTTAGTATTAATCATTTTTTTAGTGGACAGGCTATATCAAGCCCCTTATTTATTACTTTGATAAGCATCTCGGCGTATTGATCAATAGCATTTGCGTCGGGAAATATTTTTGGTAGTGTCATCATTTCTGTGTAGTGTCTAAAGGAGTTCCAGTCTGCTTTTCTAAAGTTTCTAGATAGTTCAGCACTTGGTTTATATTTTCCAAAGGTGAATACTATGTATCGATGGTCAGACATAGATGGCCTAGGATCCACATGCCATCCCTTTATTTCAAACTTTCTGAAGGCGTGTGGTTCATAATTGTGATATCAATGGTTGAGCTGGCACGTTGAGTGAGAAAAGTAGGCTCATTTCCCTCGTTCACAACGATAAGGTTGTTTACCTCGAAGATATTTTCCAAAATTTCTCCCTTACGTCAGTATCTTACTACCCCAAAGACGATTGTGAGAGTTGGAATCCATGGTAAGTAGAAGCGGTTTCTTGGCACATTCACAATGTTTTATAAGTTTTAATAGTGTCTCATTTTCAACAGCTAATAATTGATCTAGATATGCTACACATATATACGTTAGTGATTCTTCTATCTTGATACATATTGTGCATATATCTCTGTCAGAGAATTCGGGAACAAACCAGGCATTCAAGTGATTCGCGGTGCGAATGCAGGCCCTTGGTTTTGAGCCCGGTTGACAATGAATCGTATATCCACTCAAGTTCAGGCTTTTTGTTGAGTCTCTATAGATATATGGTTCGGTTATTAAGGCGATCCCATATTTTCTTAATTTAAGCTCTGAGTTAGCTGTTTTGGAGTGTTGCGTATTGATGTAAGCACAGCTAATCATTATTGTTTATTTGTTGGTGGTGTAGGTTTAAGAAGGACACTTGCTGCATCACAGAAGAACCTGTCTATTTTACCCTGTTTTTTATTACTGGTAAGTGCCGTTTTGGATGTCTTTCCTGTTTGTTTGTCTGGAGTTTTTTGTCTTCGGGATTTAGACCACCACTGTTGTCCCTATCCAAATTTTCGCATGTGTCTTCAGAAGTAGTGCTCTTGTTTTGGCTAGGTTCTTTTGTGAATTCTTTTCCGTGTTGCCCTTCTTTAGGATTTTTTTCTTCTGTCCCTTGTTTCTTTTCCTCTTCAGATCCTTGATGTTTGTCCTTACGCGTATTGTCTTCTTCATCCTCAGTCTCTTCTTCCTGCTCCAAAATGGGCGCATTTCGCGGGTCCTGGAAACGCACTTTACCTGCAGAAGCAATTTTGAGTGTAAAGTCTACAGTTTGGAGGCCTTCAAAGGATTGTTTATCTATACAAATGTGAAGAACTTTGCCCAGTGTTGTGAGTTCTGATCTTATAACTTCAACCATGCCTTTTATTCCTAGAATGGTGCACTGATGTGCAATAATTTACTGAGAACTTCATCCCCAATATTGCCAGTAACTCCGCGAATGAATCCCGTGAGTCTCTTTTTCTCCCTTCGTTCTTCCCTCATTCTCTCAGCCTCTAGCCAAGATGTGGATAACAAAGGGGTATGATTTTAATAATTCTTTTATATATTGGCCAGAAGCTTCATCATTAACGTAAATTATAGCCCTTTTGTTGGTATATTTACGCCCTTCGTAGTTTGGTAAAGACTCGTTTGGGGCCGACAAGCAACGAACGTAGTCCGTGTCGAGAATTTGGATGACTTTATTCCATTCCCCAATGGAAATGTGATCGCCGTTCGTCCGAACAATGACGATTTCATTAGCCTCTTTTGCAATTTCAGCGTAGAGGAATTGTCTTTTCTGTTTAGGCTTTTGAGGGCCTTGGGTTCTCTTAGAAGGAGGAGTCTCATTAGAATGACCCTCTCTCCTTCGTTTTTTGTCACTAGGACCATTTTTGACTGACTGCTCCCTTTTGTGGAAGCTGCATTTTGAGTTTTTTTAATACCCTTTGGGATTCTTTACAGCCCTCCTTATGGGGCACTTTTGTTTCCTCTATTTGAGGGTTTTTGTTTGTTTCATTTGGGGCTCTAATTCTTTTGCCCCATTTATTGTAAGCAACAGTCTCCCATTGCATGCTGTTGTTTTTATTTGGATCTTCCAGTACACCCGGATCCCACTTGGAATGGTGTTGGTGGTTCTCCATCATTTTATTTTAAAAATAAGTATATAATACTTATTCACTTCACCTCAAACTTCATACACATATATATGTGTATAAATATATGTATTAAAGTATTAGAGGTTGAGCGACTTTGATTGTATATTTTCTTCCGCTTCTATTTTGTGATGAAATGTATTTCATGAAGGAGAAAAAGGATGATGAAAGAATGACTCTTATCTGTAATTCCAACGGCTTTCGATCCTCGAAAAACAGGAATCCAGACAGGTGAAGAGTGTCTTACGTCCAGATGAGGAACCCAGTGTCTCTCACAAAACTATTTAAAAGAATAAATAGGTGAGAGAGCACCTGTATCCTGATAAACTATTTATTTTCCAAGACGACACAGAAGACGTGTTATCACTTTCACTTATCATTGATTACTCCTGTTTATCCATAAACCCTAGTAAATCTTCTATTTTGCCGCTTGGATACTGGGTTCCGGAAGATAAACATCAAATAAAAGATTACCAAATAAATAAGTTGATTGATATTTTGGGGATAACCTGGAGCAGTTATGGTGTTGACTCCTCCAATTGGACTAAAGTGAACTCAGTGGTCCACAAAAACATTAAAAGATGGAGAAGTTTGAACCTGCAGAAGAGGATAGACCTTTACAATTTAAGGGTCGTTCCTTTAATTTTGTATAAGGCAACGGCCTCTCCTGTCCTAGCTGAGAAGTTCATGGTAGAAGAAGACTCATGGCTTCATTGTCTTTTCCACAAGTCTTACCTTGGAGCTGTTAATCGTCCCAGGGCGAGCGTGGGAGGGGGATTATCTCTTCTTTGTAGAATTATCCCAAAAATATTGTTAAAGTGTTTGTGGACCTTACCAAGAATTCCTCAGTAGAATGGAGAAGAACTGCTTCATCTGGAAGTCTCATCATACGTTTATTGTTCGGGACGGATCTATCCAATGATATAACGTCGAATATTTCTCCGGTGTGGGGGGCTGCTCAACGAGTACTGTGGAATTACACTCGATCTTATTGCAGCGACACAACCTTGACGTCATCAGACAGAATATTCATAAACCTCATTATTTTAAGAATTTAGACTGTCCATCCATCCTAGAAAATATGGCTCTTGAAAAAAACATTATATTGTTGCATGATATAAGTCCAGACACTCCTTTTGCCGATGGAAGATTCTTCTTTCCACTCCTCTGAAATTCCAAGAAACATATTCTGCCAAAACCGTGGCACCTGAAAATGACTACCTTTAGGGGTGAATCAAAAAATTCAGAGCAAATATGCATGGATCTGACAAACTCTTTGGACTTACCCCCAAACACGAATAGGAAGATTTTGACTTCTCTGAGTAACATTAACGACGGGAACAAATTCACAGCCCAATTCCAGATTTCAGCCGGATTGTTGAGGTTCTATCGACCGTGCAAGGATTGTGGAAGGATTTATAATAGTACGGTCCATGCCTTCGTGGAGTGTCCAGTCATCCTTCCCTTGAGGATGTTGTTATCTCTCAATATCCAAGGGTTGGAAAACAAGGACCCAAAATACCTTAGAGCCGTGCTTCTTTTGGTTTGTCGGTGAGGAACAAGGCTTCACCACCGAAATCTAAGGCCATCGAATTTGCACTCCTCAATGCCAAGGCGTTAATTGCGAAAAAGCTAACTGTGGATGAACCGATTCGACCTGGAGAGATAAGAGGAATTTTGCTAGCGGCAGCAGCCAGATATGCTGCCTTCTCTCTGAAGATTCCCTCATCGTGTGGATCCACATGGACGTTCGCAGCAGACTCTATCAAATATTACCCTTTTAAATCTCACTGTTTAGAAAAGCTTCTAAAATCCCTTGTTAAAAATTCTAGAAAAGTAAAATCATAGCTTTCCCGGTGTTTTAATTTTGTTTGTTTGGCCCTGTTTTTCCTATATGTAATTTTTTTAATGATATTTAACATGTTATGATGATTTATATGCCCACATTTAATTTCGGATTTTCTATATGTATGTTCGCCCATTATGCTAAAATTTTAAACTATAATGTTTATCATGTATTTTTTTACGTATTAGCATTGTTTTTATGATGGTGAACAGTTAAGTGAAATAAAAAAAAAATTGAGAACTTAGAAACTACTTAAGTTTCTAATTTCATACAATATTCTCTACATACATTACCTTAAGTGTTCCATAAGGTTGAAACTTTTACGGCTGAAGAGATCAGAGAGCGTGTGATAGTCGCTGAGAAAAAAAATGTTAAGTACCGCTTAAGAAAGTTTTTTTTTGTAAAAGAAAACTTGTGTAAAAAAATACTTGCTACAACGCAACTTTTTAAAAGGCTTGTAAAAAAACAAAATTTGCAGCGTCATGAAAAATTTCTCATGAATTTTGAAATAAATTGTTGTATTTTTTTACTACTCACTCTTCATCATACTTTTTCATTATGTAAAAAGACTTTTAGTTATTCTTTGTTCTTGTATCTTTAATTATTCATATAAAAAGTTAAATCTTCATATACTGTAAAATTGTACAGGTTTGTTAGTTGCCCAAAATGCTTATAACGGACATTTTAAATGCATGCTTAAACATTTTTGTTATTTATCTTCGTCCCTTTGCTATTAAAATATATATCACGTGTGTTCATAAATAGATGGTTTTGACATTATACTATTTGTTTATTTTTATAAAATCATATTTCATGTATCATATTTCAAAATTCGGACGATTGTAACATTTTATTAGTAAACGCCATAAAAAGGATTTATGACTAGTTCCTTTAGTATAAAACAATATTTTAGTCTAAAATACAAAACATATTTTAATAAATAAGTTTAAATGAAATTAGAGAACGAAGTAATCTTGTAATTAATCCTTCTCGAGCAAATTATGACTCATATAAAAATTAATTCGAATGAAACAAACAAAAACAAAAGTTAAAAATGACTGACGTCACAAAAATAACTAGAGGTATATAAACACTCAGAGAGTGCAAACCTCCGCCGTCACGGGGTCCTTATGAGCCTTCCGAGGCGGATTTTTCACGACTGGGGCGGCGTAAAGGGACGGGGGAGGGTTCCCCTCGACGGAAATTCCGAGAGGAAGACGCTCCCGGCACCCGATTTCACAGCACAGCGACATCTATGGCAGAGTAGGCTAACTTGAAATATTTATTAGTATTTAGCTCGTTTTGCATCTTAATTCTGCACTCAGAGATGCCAAAATTTAATCACTTATTTCTTTTGGCATTTCCAACAACTCCACAAAGTTTCATTCAAATCCGTTTTGTACTTTTGAGTTATCCTGCTGACAAACAAAACCAACCAACCAACAAACCAACACACCAACCAACAAACCAACGCCAGTGAAAACAATACCTCCTTCGGCGGAAGTAATAATGGAACTTTTTATGTGGATTATATATCTTGGCAAGGCCCTATACTAAAACATAGTATACCATTAATACTATTTACTTTACATTAATTAATTACATTATCTAAATGATTGATTAGATCAAACAAAGAAACTGTATCATAAATGAAATATATGAAAGCTTGTCTCTACATAAATATTCTTATCAATCTTCATTTCGTTTCCTACATTTAGTAGAAAAACATTTTTATCATGCACTGTTTGCGCAAAGTCTATTAAAACTAAAAGGGCGAAAAATACCTAAGAACGGATGATTTAACCTTATATATATATATATATATATAATATATAATATATATATATATAGATATATATATATATATTATATATATTTAGGTTGTTCTTATTTTTCAAATGTTTGAAATGTTAGCAACATTGTGGATTTTCTGTTTCTGGTGATAAAAGAAGACGACATACAAAGTTTGAACAAAATCGGTCAACATTACGAGGTCGCGCAACGAGGTCAAAGTTTTAAAAATTTAGTAAAAATATAGTTTTCTGCAAATTTCTTCAAAATGGTAGACGTTACAGACTTCAATAATAATTATTAATTTAAAGGAAATTTATTTAATACCAGACGTATGTTTTAAGTTTTTTAATAAAACAAAGTTTTCAGTAAAAACAAAGAAAAAACGGAGTGTGTATTGTTAGCTTATTTCATAGCTTTTTGTATCAATTAACTTCACTCGCCTGTAGAAGATGACTTGTTCGCTTCAGAGTAAAATAGTACTTTTAAGTTTAATAAAATTTTAGATGTTAAATCCAAAATGACCTTGGTTGCATTCTATCAATTCAGAATTCAGTAAACTGAGTTACATCATATGATTCAGAGCCTGTATTGACCTATAAGAAATCGATTATGAAAAAAATAAATGATAATGTATTTTTTAGATATGCGTCAAGGTATCCTCTCAAAATTTTACCTTGTCTCTGACGCATTTATAATCCATTATATGCATCATTTTGTACGCGAGATAGGCTTTTTTTAATGTACATATAACTCTCTACTTATTAAATTGACATGATTTAGTATACCAAAATATTAAAGCTGGTTAACCAAGCTTTCATTTGATATATTGGTGTTCTAAAAATCGCTATACTTTAAGAGATATAAGCAATACGTACTCCCCCCCAAAAATTGATCTTTTGATATGAGAATATACGATTACCATATGGAAAGACTGTTAGTGTTACCTGGATAGAAAGAGAGAAAGAGAAGGCGAGAGGTATTTTACCTCACTTCTCTCCCTTCGTTTTTTTTCCTATCCAGGTAACATTAACAGCCGTTACCATAGGTAATCGTATATTCTCATATCAAAAGATCAATTTTGGGGGAGAGTACGTATTTGCTTATATCTCTTAAGTTAGCGATTTTTAGAACATCAAATATACAAATGAAAGCTTGGTTAACCAGCTTAATATTTTGGTATACTAAATCATGTCAATTTAACAGTAGAGAGTTATATGTACATTAAAAAAAGCCTATCTCGCGTACAAATGACGCATTAATGGATTATAAATGCGTCAGAGACAAAGTAAAATTTTGAGAATATACCTTGACGCAAATCTAAGAAACATTATTATTTATTTTTTTCATAATCGATTTCTTATAGGTCAATACGGCTCTGAATCATATGATGTAAACTCAGATTGTACTGAATTCTGAATTGATAGAATGCAACCAAGGTCATTTTTGGATTTATCATCTAAAGTTTACTAAACTAAGTACTATTTACTCTGAAGCGAACAGTCATCTTCTACAGGCGAGTGAAGTTATTGATACAAAAAAGCTATGAAATATGCTAACTATACACACTCCATTTTTTCTTGGTTTTTACTGAAAACTTTGTTTTATTAAAAACATCAACACACGTCTGGTAGTAAATTAGATTTCCTTTAAATTAATAATATTATTGAAGTCTGTAACGTCCACATTTTGAAGATTTGCGGAAAACTATATTTTTACTAAATTTTAAAACTTTGACCTCGTTGCGCGACCTCGTAATGTTGACCGATTTGTTCAAATTTGTATGCGTCTCTTTTATCACCAAGAAACAGAAATCCACAATGTTGCTACCTTCAAACATTTGAAAAATAAGAACAACCTAATATATATATATATATATATATATATATATATAGTATAGATATATATATATATAATCTATATAAT
>CP045897.1:4324797-4344145 GCA_013387185.1 Caligus rogercresseyi | reverse complement strand
TGAATCATATGATGTAAACTTTTTTTTTTCCTTTCTGCTGACGCGCTGTTTACACGTGTTTTGGTAGTGGGATATCGAAATTATAATAATTAGTGACTTCCTAATTATACAAGTGCTTTTCTGTGTCCTCACATAGCTAGGGATCCTCATTGGACCCTTCTCCGCTATGTCACAACCGGAGGGGGGCATCAAGCCCTCCAGAAATCCCCACCCTCTACCGAACGGCCAGGCTCTCAGTCCCTTGAGGATCATGGACCCCAAAAACTCCACCCCACCCAAACAAGACATGCCTAAGGATAACTTGGAAGAACCTCTATCGTCTCCAACCACTGACTTGCAGTCTAATAAGAATCAATCAGCCCCAGCTACGTTCTCTAATAAAAGGTCAGTCCTTTATTCAAAGCCACTCTGGCAATTCTTTAATTTGGTTCTTCGCAACGAAGACGGTTCCCTCCCGGAGGGAGGCGACCTACTCGACTTTGATGTGGCTGAAATCGCCATTCAAAAATTAGGCTTCCCCGCATATGAGCTATCACACTTAAGTTCCGAGATGGGACCCGGAAAAGCTCTGATTGGCTTAAAAAATCCAATTAATATCAGTAATAAATTTAAAGACATTAAGCTCCCCCTGGAGTATATTAAGCAGGCCACTAGTAAGAAATTCTTAATTGAAATAATCGGCCTAAAGGCCGCATTGGAGGCATCTAAGTCACGAGCCTTTGAAATAGAAGCCACAAAATGTATTGGCAAAGTTTCGGAGATCGATCTTTTGAACTCTCTCAAACCCTTCACAGAAGATATAAAGCAAACGGGCTATGCTCGCTCTGACGCCAACAAAAATAGTCTGGCCACCCATCCAGCCCTGAAGGGCTTGGAGAACTCAATTGGTTCGGGTTCCGTTATTTACAAAGTGACCGGAGATCCAACAAAAATTCCGACCCTCTTACCAGTCAAAGGGAAACTAATTAGATTAAGTTTCCCTAATATGAAGAAACAATGCTTTAATTGTCTACGCTTCGGCCATCTATCCAGTACATGTGCTAGAGAAAAAGCAAAGATAAAGGACTACAAAGAGTTCCTACGATCAATTTTAGCATCTCCAGAGAAGACAGAGGATGCGCCCAAAGATGCATTACCTCCAACGAAAGAAGGGCAGGGTGTTTCTCAAAATGAAGCACCTGTTTCAGAACCCCCCACTGAAGAACTAAAGATTATTATAACTACTGAGGACAACGAGATAACTTCGACTAAACCTCAGATTGAAGGACTGCCAGCAACATATTCAAATCCAATAAGTATCCTCCCCACAGAGGAATTAGAAAAAGATGAAAAAACAAAAGAATTGGCTCCTAAAGAAACGACCTGTAAGAGGCCAAGGTCTCCGGACTTGTTGCTTACAGCGGGTCATATTCACTCCCCAAAACAAATAAAACCTCTTCCTCTATTCAACAAGTCTACTCCTTCTAAAAAAATTGTCAACTCTAATCCTGAAGATCATCCACACTCCCCTCGCAATGTTAGGGACCCTTCTTCCAACAATGAACGCCCTAGAACCGTCACAGGGGTCCTAATGGCAGCCCAACAAACTAAAAAGAGAAATAGCTCTGGTAAGTGAGCGCTGAGTCTTTTGAATATTTACAACTTGACTTAAATAATGACTACAATACTTACATATAACACCAATTCATTATCGACAAGAGCTAGAGCTGCCAAAGTAATGAACTACATCCGTTCATATACATGTCCGGATGTCATAGTCCTTGTGGACACTAGGTTGGATGATGAGTCAATACTTAATGGCCTCCTCCCTCCCTCTCATTCACTATTCCTTGCTAAAGCAACAAGAACAAGCTCTCATCCTTCAAGAGGAGTTGTTGTTCTTATAAAAAAGACTCTTCAACCTCAGCTTGTGGCTGCTGATAATTCAGGCAACTATGTGATACTGAATTTTTTCTTCCTGGGGAAGCGTACTACATTGTACGCTTTATATGGAATAAACTATCCATGTAAGTCTTGGTTCTCCAATATTTTTCAAAAGTATCCTTTAAAAGAAAATGAATGCTTACTTTTGGGGGATTTGAATATCACTCGAAACCCAGACAGGGACGCAATAAACTATAAAGGATCTGCTAACAAAACAAATGCAAAAGATTTAGAAAAAATAATTACACAGTTGGATTTGCATGACCTGGGGCTGAAACTCCACCCTGAGTCTCCGAAAATGACATTTCACGCCAAAAATAAAAATAGAAAAGAAATTTCAGGAAGACTAGATTACATATTTTCTTCATATAGGGTCTCTGAATTGCTAAAAGATTTTAGAACTCTACCTAGTCACATCTCTGACCATAACCCCATTTTTGGATTGTTTAATCGCCCCCCAAAGCCTCATCGAACACCCTGGAAACTAAACATCTCTTTGCTGGATTCTGTTGAATGCCACAAGAAAGTAAGCAAAATGATAGACTGCTGCACGGCACAAATGAAAAAGGGCAGAGTTTCTTCGTGGGATACTTTGCGAAATGTGGAGAATTACGCGAGAGAAGTCTTTAAAGAAGAAGGGAGAAGGAGAGCTCAAGAGAGAACACTTATTAAAAATAAAATAGACAAATTAGCATGCAACTCTGCACAGTCAAATTATGAACTTGAGAAAATTCTTGAGTATGAAAACAAAGGGGCTATGATACGATTAAGAAGGAAGATTATTGACCTTAATGTCAAAGGCAAAACATCATTCAAGTACCTGGAAAATTCCTTAAGTTCAAAAAAATTGTCTTCTTTAAGATTGGACTCCGGTGAAATCACAGATGACCCTACAAAAATCACTGAAGAAGCAAGAAACTTCTACTCCCAATTATATAGTTGTGGCCACTGCTTAAAAACTAAATTGTGTGATTTCTGTTACAAATGGAGACTCATCAAAGATCCAGCGAGTTGGAAGCCGATATTAAAATTCGAACAGGATGATGAATATAATAGCACAAGTGCAAAAATCAAAGAATTTTTACCGGAATTAGACTCTAAAATCTCCAGGGATGAAATTTTGTCTTTCATAAATAATTATAATAAAAAATATAAAAGTCCAGGTCCCTCCGGTCTTCCGTTTGAATTCTATAAAAAATTTGCTGTCCAATTCTCTTCGATTCTCGAACAAGTCTTCACTGACATCTTCGCGATAGGATTCGTCCCAGATTTCATGAGTTGTGGCCTGTTGACATTGATTCTGAAAAGAGGCAAAAAAGGAGAAAATATAAAAGACTATAGACCCATCTCACTATTAAACACGTCCTTCAAAATACTCACAGGTATTTTAAACCAAAGGATACTAAAAATTCTTCCGATAATTATATCTCCCGATCAGAAAGGTTTTATGCCTCATCGCCATATAGAGGATGTCCCTAGATCCATTCAAGACGCCATTGAGCATTGTCAAACCTCCAAAATTAATTATGCGGCTTTCATGGTCGATTTCGAGAAGGCCTTTGACACGCTCTCCCACAAGTTCATTGTTGAACAATTATACCGTTACGGCCTCTCAGATAGGTTTGTTGGGATGATATCATCGGTGATTAGGAATTCTTCTTCTAAGATCATCATAGGAGGATCACAGGCCAAGTTTGAAATCAACCGAGGAGCGAGACAAGGAGATTTGTTATCCCCGTCTTTATTCATACTGTGCATCAACGACCTGTATGGGAAAATAGTTAAAAATAAAGTTATTGAAGGATTGAGTCTTGAAAAAAAGATTTTGAAATGTATAATGTATGCAGATGATCTTACTATCTTTATGTCCGGATCCGAAAGAAGCATATTAAATTCCATAGAGAGGTCTATTGGCTTGATTGAAAGATTCAAGTATACATCTGGGCTGTCCATAAATGTCCAAAAATCTCAGATCCTTTCCAACTGTAAAGATAGCCTGTCGCAAGCCTTTGATGGAATAAAGTTTGTCCAAAGTGCGGTCATATTGGGTGTAGAAGTATCAAGCGCGGAGGTTGACTCTGAAAAACTCAATCAAATAAAAATTCTAGCCACCTTAGAAAAGAACAGTGCTTTTTATAAAAGTGCCCCTCTTTCAAGGTATGAAAAAATGAGAGCCTGGGATATAAATATTTTCCCAAAAGTTTTTCATATTTTAAGATATATTCCATATTCTACGGACATCTGTATAAAAATTTATAAATATAGGGACAACCTGATATGGGGTAATTCAAGACCTTATATATCAAGAAAAAGATTAGAAGCCCCTGTGAGTAAATGGGGACTTGGTCTGATGAATATGGAGCACATGTGGAAGACATTAAACCTGACCTGGATGAGGAGATTTCAAACGAATAGTGATTTCTGGTCAGCTAGACTAAAGCACTCCTTCCAAAAGGTTACAGGCCATCAATTTGAGGACCGTATATTTATGGGTCCATCAGAGCTAATAAAAGTGACTAGAAAGTGTGGTCTCTATTGGAAAAGGATGGGACTCTCATGGAATTCTATTATAGAATATGTCCTTCCGCTCCTTGGAGCTTATGAACCCTTGAATTACAACAAGAGATTAAAGAGTGAAGAAGAGCCTTATCAGGATCTCAATATTACTTCCATAGGCCAATTTTCTGTCACTGACGGGGTTATGAAGAATTTCATTTTGGGTATGAGAATACAAAGGATGAAATTCACTTCTTCGAAACTGAACGGTCCACCTACTCCTTTTTTCATTGCACTCACTTACATCAATAACCGAAGGGTTCGTGAATCTCTTATAGGGAACCAAATCGGGACATCTCCTCGGTCCATTATCACAAAGAGACTCAAAAACCTTAAAGAAAATGAAGATATTAGTTTAATTAACCCTAAAACCATCCTACAGAACCCAATTACTGACCCGAGACAAAAATGGTTAAGATACAGACTAGCAACATCCTCCCTCTACACAAATAAATCGAAGGTTTCTCCAGAGGAACAGTCCTGCCATTGGTGCAAAAAAGAAACGGAGACATCTTTCCATTTCTTCTATTTTTGTCCCCGAATCCTCCCTCTTGTTCGTGCGGTGGAAGAAGACATCCAAAAGGTGTACGGAGTAGCATTAGACCCTAGGGATTGGCTGGTCTGTACATCTCCCTCCTATAAGCATGCCTTCGAAATTGAACACATCATCTCAACTGTCCAGGGGATCCTTTATGCCGCTAGAGTTAAGGGAGCTCCTCTTCCCTTGGGGATTGATTGCGTGGTAAGAAGAAGCTTGGAGATCCTCGACGGCGTCCCAATTGTTCATCAGTAGTGCTGGTTCCGGTGGAGGAGATGTTTGTTTACAAATAGAGCCTCACGCCTCATGTTACTCTCTTGACGCCTTCTTCTGTTGTTTTGTTTTTCATCTTTTATTATTATTATATCCTCATTTTAAATATTACTTAAGCACCTTTATTATTAACCTGTCTTATGTTTAATACCTACGACTGCATTATTCTTATTGTATTTTTATAAATGTTTAAATCAACGTCTTAGTTAATTGTATTTGAAATACAAAAAAAAAAAAAAAAAAAAAAAAAAAAAAAAAGATTGTACTGAATTCTGAATTGATAGAATGCAACCAAGGTCATTTTTGGATTTATCATCTAAAGTTTACTAACTTAAAAGTACTATTTTTACTCTGAAGCGAACAAGTCATCTTCTACAGGCGAGTGAAGTTAATGATACAAAAAAGCCATGAAATAAGCTAACACAACACACTCGCTTCTTGCTTTGTTTTACTGAAAACTTTGGTTTATTAAAAAACATCAAACATAAGTCTGGTAGTAAATTAGATTTCTCTTAAATAATAATTATATGAAGTCTGTAACGTCCACCATTTTGAAGAAATTTGCGGAAAACTCTATATTTTACTAAAATTTTAAAACTTTGACCTCGTTGCGCGACCTCGTAATGTTGACCGATTTTTGTTCAAAACTTTGTATGTCGTCTTCTTTTATCACAGAAACAGAAATCCACAAAGTCGCTAACATTTCAAACATTTGAAAAATAAGACAACCCTAATATATATATATATATAATATATATTTATATACATATATATATATATTATACAGGGAACGACAGTGTACCCGGCCCAAGTCCCGGCTGTTTTTTGAACGTCCCGGCCCAGTGTCTAAAAATCACCGGGCCGGGACTTTAATAGTTTCGTTTGATTGTCATTCTGAAAATGACTAACGTTTTTTATATTTAACAAATTATTTTAAAATGACGAAGGAACGATATATTAATCCCTGGCCCGGTTTTTGGCCCGGCTTGAAAATTTGAATCCCGTGCACGGGTCCCGGCGAAAAAAAATGTCCTGGTCGTTTCCTGATATATATATATATATAATATATATATATAATATATTATATATATATTATATATATAATATAGATATGTATATATATATATAGGTATATTATGAGTTTCTTTTTGCATTAATTAATCATTAATTCACGCAAATATATTCATCTTGAAATCCCAAATGTCATTTATCATAAATCTGAAGTAAAGGAGAAGAATTCAAGCTAACAATGTATTTGATTTAATGGTTTTTTACATCATAGTGAATGATGAATACTTCTCTACCAGCCATATTAAATGAAGGCTAGTTCCGTAATGAAGTAAGTAACTGTTTTAAAGGAATGTTCTTCCTTTATTCCTCAGGCAAGTATGTACAATTTAAAAAAAGAAGAAGTCCAATATGAAGAAGACATTCATCCATCCGGAAAATATATATTATATTTCATTCTTTACTTTTACCAATTGTTTATTCCTCAGTTGTATGTAAAGAATAGATAGACAGATGATATTCATACATTTATTTCTACACACACACACACACAACCAGTCACATATTGGGATAAAGTATGTATGTGCTCTAGGATAGGCCATAATACTTTGTCTGTCTATCTTTTTATAAAAAAGGAGAGTTCAATGATGCATAAATACATATAAAAAAGTTTAATCTTTATTTTGTTCAGGATGAAGTTACTGAATAATACAAGAACAACAACAAAAACCAAAAAGTTGGGATTTTTCTGCCTTATCCTCAAGCATTTTCTCTCTAAGCAAAGTAAATAAATTGAAGGTTTACTTAATGAAAAAGTAACATATATATTTTTTTTTTCATCTTACGGGCAGGCATATAGGTATATATATTAACCAAAGAGAGCAAAATGGCCTTGGATAAAGACCATGTAATATTTAAGCATCTGTCTTATTGATTAAAATATTTGTAAAAAGACACATTATTTATATTAATTAATAGAAAAAAAATCGAATTAAAGATAAGGACCTTTTATGATATTGCTATAAGCAATAGCATATCGTGTATCGCAAATAATTGCCTGTTAAAAAACTTTCATCATGCAGCCTCCTAATCGATAGGATCTTATATAAAATATTATAATGAAAACTATGGAACTAATAATTCACAAATAAAAGGAAATCAATAAAACAAATATGCCAAAAGTATGTTTTCATCGAAAGAATTATATAAGTGAATTTAGACTGTCATAACAAATAACACCTTTGTGTTAGCCAAACAATTTCAAGTTATCTGTCAGTGATTTTACCTTTTGGGATTACGAACCATCCAATATTTTTTTTTTAAATAACAGCACAACAAGAAAGACTGCCGGCTACACATTGTATACTTATTTCCTTGTTCTGTTATATAAGTTGTATGACAGACGTGTATGACAAAATATTTAACTCAATTATGATCTATATTCCATCAAAATAGTGTTTTTATTATTATTTGGAATCGACGATTGAAAGGTTAATTTTCAATCTGACGTGAATAAAAATATTGCTTATTTTTTGTTAAATTTGATTAAAAGGCTTTAATTAAATCACAAATTATTTTTAATACACACTTTTTCAAGTGATCTTGCATTCACGCATGAGTCCACCCATGGCACAATGCAGATACAATTAATATAAATATATATATTTATTAGATTCAAGGCAAGAATGCCTCCATTAAATGCGAATTGATTATTAGGTCAAGCACTTTCCTTATACTTTTATTGCTAATAAATTAAAAGGAAACATGGGTCAAATGATCTTAAGGCATCATAAATAACAAGGTGTTATTGCTTTTTCTTTTTATTTCCCGATTTGAGACGAGTGATTTATTGTTATAGTTTTTTTGGTGCTCCTCATCTATAAGAGTTCCCTTGAGTCCTCATAAAAAGCATTGTAAGATTGGAAAATAGAGAAACCCCTTAGAAGCCCCTACACTACTCAGAGGTCTTTATCGATTCTACTCCGCTTATATTACAGATTCCTTCCACTCTTATAATGTAGATGATGCTCTCTCTTGACGCAACATTCTTCTTTTTTTCTTTCACATATTAAAAAACTAAAGATAACGAGAGGAAGACGCTCCCGGCACCCGATTTTACAGCACAGCGACATCTATTGGCAGAGTAGGCTAACTTGAATATTTTATTAGTATTTAGCTCGTTTTGCATCTTAATTCTGCACTCAGAGATGCCAAAATTTAATCACTTGTTACTTTTGACATTCCAACCACTCCACCAAGTTTCATCCGAATCTGTTCCGTACTTTTGAGTTATCCTGCTGACAAACAACCAAACAAACAAACAAACCACCGCCAGTGAAAACAATACCTCCTTCGGCGGAGGTAATTATGTATGAAAAACACCAATGACGACATGGGTAATGGAAATACTCAAAACGAGCGACGAATACCGTAACGTCATAGTCCTGAGTGCGATCCAGGATGTATCTCACGAATAAAAAGACAAGAAGATATCTTATATATTTATTTTTATTGGAGGAATCTTCAATATGTTTTCTCTCCAGGGAATACAAAACGCGAAAGAGAGAAAGAGAAACCAATGGAAAAGAGAAGAACGACCTGCGCGTTTGATCGGGCCGGTCAAAACGTGGTTTTCCATTCTTGACTACATATTAAATATTAATAACATAGAGATATAAAGATATAGAGAGCTTATCCTTTCAGTAGCAGAGAAACAGCGTTCTGTTGTTTCTGTGTGTTCAAAATAAACAAAGTAATTTGATCTACGTCATCGTAAGCTGATGATAGAGATAGATTCTATCTCTATGATCAGCTTACGATGACGTAGTACAAATTACTTTGTTTATATTGGACACAAAAATACAGATGAAGGGAATAAGCTCTCTATATCTTTTATCTTATGATTAATGATAACAACAAGGGTGAGCTGCAGTGGTTTCTCCGATAACTTTTTTCTCAACTTGCGATAACGATAAAACGATAAACGGTAAAAAATTCAAACCCAACCTGCGATAAACGATAAAACGATAGCGATAAAAATTTCCAAAAAGAGTGGTGACGTTTTTTTAGAAAAGAATCTCCAAAAAAGTTGATGACGTTTTTTTAGAAAAGAATCTCAAAAAAGTGACGACGATTTTTTTATAAAAGAATATTTCAAAAGCTTCCTTAATTTTTTTTGTATTTTTACAAAAGTCTTCTTTGAATTTATCGTTATCGTTCCTCATTTTTTGGGACTAACGATAAGTGAATGAGCGGTAATTTTAGAAAACTTTGCGATAAACGATAATGATAAAAGGTTTGACCTCAGCGATAATTATCGTTTATCGCTCATTTCATCGCACGCGGCAACCACTGGTGAGCTGTGTGAGGGCTCCTAATGAGATTACCACATTGTCATAAGAAAAAATATATAGTATATATTTTATGTCACTATTTTTTAGGACAGACTTTTTAACATAGACTGTGTTTTGTTTCTTCTCATGCAAAATACATATTTTACAACTTGAATTATGGAAATGTTAATTTTTTAATGTTATAAATATTTATTTTCACAAAAGATAAATCTAGAGAGTTTTTCAATAAAACACATTTACAAAAAAGGGTGTCCAGAAGCAATGGACCAGGAAAATACGCCCTAGGAAGAAATAGACCAGTAAAAATGGACCAAGAAGAAATAGACCAAGGTAGAAAAGAAAAATGATGACTCATGGAAGAAATGGACCAAAAAAATAGATAAGCAAGTATTTGAGTGGAATACACCTAAGTATTCTTAAATACGATTCTCTTATAAACTGAGTGAATAATGACATAAAATGATTTATTTTTGTTATTTTAAAATAATTTTCTCTTTTTTGCTGACAACTTATACCGATATACAATATCGGTATGCGCCTGAAATTAGATTTGTATTCCTCTCAAGTGATCCTGACATCGATATGTTCGTTATTTAAGACAATATGTATTATTTACAATAATTGGGTGATTTTGAACTACAGTTGACAACACAAAAGAGATAATTATCTAAAAATGGAAAAATAACGTATATAATATATGGCCTAAAGTTACATTTTATTATTTAATAGCAATATATATATATATATATATATATAGTATATATATATATATTATATATATATATATATATAAAGAATCCTAAAGTTATTATTTAATAGCAAAATATTGTCGCCATCTTTTTCCTTTACTTATATATGTGAATACTTACTAATAAAAAGGGACTCAGGTTATTTATTTTTATACAATTTATCATGGGGATCCATTAGGGCCATGAATCATAACTAAGTGTGCTCGCTCTTCCCTATCTTTTATGTACATATATTTATTCCTTGTGTTGTGAGTGGAGCGGCTGCTACTTTTGTTGTTGTTGTCCCTGTTTGACGAATTTCCATTCCCATTTTCCATAAATGATTATTAATCAATACGCAGACTCCATGAGTAATATAATTAATTATTTTGCCATAATGAGTGTAATCGTTAGATATATATAAAGGGTATTGAAAAGGGGGGAAAGGGTGCCGCTCTCAGAAAGGTGGTGATGATGGCAACGTAGGGTGAATGCATGCATGATGGGATTCGTTGTAAGCATACATGCATACAGAAGGATTTTCCGGTTGTATCTGACTATTAACTCATATGATCAATGTTCAGTGAAGGACGATACTTTGGTCTTGAAGATAATGAATAAATTCAATAATTTGTTTTAAAATTAATGTATTGGATTTATATGACATAAAGCCCGACTTGGGGTTACAGAGTAAAAGGTAAGGAACTAAACCTTTTTCAACTTCAATATCTATATATATATATAATATATGCATATATATATATATAATTGAATCAAGTCTATTTTTTGGGTATCAGCTGGTAGTTTGTACTTATACGATCTATTTTCATAGATATATTTTTAAGATACAGTTTCACAAAAAATGTTGTCAGCTTTGCTACGAGCGGAAGTCATCGGTGAAAGGATTTTTGAAATCTAGATAGTTAACTTATCGTGAGTATAAAAGACAAATTCCTGAAGGACGATTCTGAGGGCACTAAAGCGTCCATTAATACCACATAATATAATTTGATCGTTTTGTTCTCTTATTACAACAAGCCAGATTTTCTATAACTATATGTTCATTTTTAGGGACTACTTAGTTCATTTCCACTACCTTTACTACGTAATTTGCTGTTTAAGAAATTATTAAACCAGATAATCTCAATTCTCCTTTCGGTGAACTTATTTTATTAATGGACAATAAAAATAAGTACCTCATATAAACTAATAAGTCTTATTAGATAGATTAGTAATGGACAAATTTAGTCTATATGAAAAACTCTGCTGGAAGAAAAAATATTTTACATAAGGAATATTTTGATTTTAAGGTAAGAATATTTCTCTATCCTTTTCAAAGACCCATTTAATGCCACGATTCTTTAAATTCGACAACAAAGAAACTGGTCTATTAAGACCTATTTTACTGCCTAAGAATATATTAAACTTGAATCTTCAGCGTGAATTGATGAAGATTTTTGAAATCTGTGTTTGGTATTTAGATGTTTGAAAGTTTATAAACTAATACAAATATTTTTTAATTAATTATTTCTAGGAATGGTGGTTTATATAAAAACTACACATTTTCTTACATTTCAGCATATAAAAAACTGCACATAACTAAAGAAAATGAGCATTTTGGGTCTTGAGAAGGGTCATATAAGAGAATACAACGTGATGGACATATCTAAAAGAGCCTTTTCAACCAAAATTGAGTGATCATCTATATATGCGTTGCAAAATGAGTCAAGGAAGAGGAATTAATTGACAAGCATAACTTCAAATCATCGTGATTGGGTCCCCCACCAAATTCTCTGCGTCGTCTGTCAACAATCAAAGTGCAGAACATAGGATAAATGAATAAGGATCAATTATAAAACGCCAATCAACAAACCTTTCAAGAGAAAGCGTTAATCCAATGAAGGCATGTTCAAATTTCAATGATGAGGGCGCAAGTCGATTCTCGAGAGGGAAGGTAATTTTGGCCGCCCTCATTGATAAGATCATAGGTTCGATAGACAATTTTAGCACTAGTGTGCCATTTATATTTATAAGGACACAATTCTTTTGCATCAAATAGGCAATATATATATTAGCAGTTCAATAGAGTAAAATGTATATTTTGGTGTTTTTAATATTTTTTATTTTCGTTCTATTGATATTGTGCTTAAAGTAAAAAGTAATATAAAGAGATATATTTTTCAGAAAATTCCGCTAGATAAATGAAATAGTTTGTAAATTTTTAGTTTTCTAAATGATTTAACTATATGATCGTTATCCTCATAATATACTGTAATAATAAATTACACGACACAAAAAATCTAAAGACATTACTTTAAATAAAAACATTTATAAAAGAACAGTTTTTACCATTGATCCTATGAAACAGAACTGATACTGAAAAATACATATACTGCTAAAATGATCGACTTAACTTCGGACCGATACGCTATTTCCTTATTAAATGATTAAAAATACTAAGTATGTGACTAGAACTATATAAATTCAATTAAAATCTCACACTTCAAAATATAAAGAAAGAAAAATTTACAGTCGTCCCTCGCAAAGTTGCGACGCCCGGATCCACTACACGACCACCGCGATATATATGAGGGTCCGATGTTTATATATATTGAAAGTGAATATTCTGCCATTGAGTTCATATGAGGACGTTTTGCCTGTGAAAAAACGGGAATCAAGCGTCGTCGCGTAGTAAAAGAACTGCGAGATGTCGAGGTGCAAAGTAGCGAGGGCCGACTGTACATATATCTTATTTGACATATGTTTTATTTTTCTATATTTTGATGTGTGATTATTTTAATTGAATTTTAATATTTTATATTTTATAGATATATCTTAGTATTTTGTTTAAACTATATTATTATTATAAATGTATACCTTTTAATTATTTTAATCGAGCGTTGTGTCCTCTGACCCAGAGCCCTATAAGGAGAGTTACGACAATAGATTGGAGCGCCACCTGGTGAAATAGCATGGAATGGCTCATAAACCGCTTGGAATTAAAGCGTTACAGTAAAGTAGCGCAACAAGAAAATGTAAACAAAAAAATGATGGACAACCGTAGTTTTATTTTTTTAACGATAGGTGCCACTTATCCACTTTAACATTTCATTCAAATGTTAAATGGATAAGCGGCACCTATTGTTAAAAAAATAAACTACGGTTTGTCATATTTTTTTGGTTTCCATTTGTTATATTTGAAACAGCTGCTTCATCAAACACCCTCTAGCGCATATTAAAGAACTACGGTTGATCCATCTCCTTTTTGAAAAAAAAGAAGTTTTTGTCCTGGTAGCGTCACTTTACTTTAACGCTTTACTTGGAATGAAAGAAACTATTATTGTTCCTATGTTATTCTTAGGATAAATAAATCGGAATCTATGACAAAAACTGTGTCTATAAAACCTTTCATTCATTGTGGGTATTGTTTCAGTAATTAAATAGTTCTCCCTTATGCATTTAACTCCATATTTTATACGTGATTTACTAAATAATATAAAAATATATAAATCATGTGGTAAAAAAAAAAATTATCCATAAGAAACGATTGTCCAAAAAATATCCCAAGTATTGATGAACTGGATTTATCATTGAACCCGATTTATATATCCAGATTAGTGAAATGATTAATTATGAATGACAAATAATTTAAAAAAAATATTTTTTATAATTGAAATGTATTTTACAACACGTAGTAATAAAAAATATATAAATATTATTTATATTTTTTATACTACGTGTTGTAAAATATATTTCAATTAAAAAAATATTAATTTTTATTTTGTAATTATAATTAATCATTTCACTAATCTGGGATATATTAATTATTATAAAATACATGAATTTGATATTATTTACATAATTTTCCCATGTACATACTTCTACTTCCAAATAAATTGGAGGTTTTATTAGACCTATTTTTTTACTATAGTCGTCTGTTCTCGTAAATGTATGTGTAAACGAATTTTTATATACCTTGATATATATTGTTATAGTTCATGACATTGTGGTATACTCGTATATTGTAATGATGATCTAATTAGTTGAACTGCCATTTCTATTATTGAAGATCCTATTTGTTTCATTTTTACTATTTTTTTTACATATAATTTAAATATTCCTTCAATTTTTGTAAACTCCTTATTAAATTTATCCAATCAAAATATTAATCGACCAGAAGAAGAATAGTTTAATGAATGATTTTTTAAATAGATCTTTAGAGTTTATATTGTTTTTATACTTCGAAAGAAATATTTCAAAAGACTGTTTACTTACAACTCCCTCGATAAATTATAAATATTATGAGCCTGACTACAGACAGGTCTCACGACGTAACTCTCCTTATAGGGCTCTGCTCTGACCTATTTCATTTCATTTTATTTGTGTTTAAAAATAATCAAGGACCAACAGATCATTTAAAAACAAAGCGAGGTTGCGCAATAATCTTTTCCAACTTCCGAATATCTTTTTAATGGCATAAAAATAGCGTTGTGTCCTATGATTTTTTTCATTCCATCTCATTTGTTTTTTATAAAGAATCAAGGACCAATGGATCATATTAAAGCGTTAAATTTTTGCTTATTTATATCCTGTTGGATGCAATTCTATCGAACCATATAGGCAAAAAAAAAAGCGTTAAAGTAAAGTGCGCATACAAGGAAAAAGTAAACAAAAAAATGGCCAAAATTTTGGTTATTTTCTTTAACGTTAGATGTCGTTAGTGCATGAAATTACGTCACAATTCTATTTAAAAACCGGTTTAATAAAAGGACTTTCTTATTTTTTTTCAAAAAGCTCTAGCATCAAGGCGTCCCTTACGGACTAAAGAAGAACTAAAATTTTGGCCATTCCTTTGGGGAAAAAAGGAATAATTTTATGTTATGTATGCGCTACTTTACTTTAACGCTTTAGATCCTAATAACACGAAGCGAGGTTGCGTGATAATCTCGTCGAATTTCCGAAATATCTTTTTTGAAATGGCATATAAATGGATATTTTCATGTAATATTCTTAATCTAACATCACATACCGAATTAAAACAACGACTTTCTCAAAATAATGAATAAATTTTACTAAAGATAGGAAATGCATTGCCTTTTTTGCTTATGCATACCTAGTAATTACAAATATACAGTATAAAGTTTCAGATAGAAAAAAACATTTCGTTCAAAAAATAATTACATTACTTTTGCTGCACTATTTTTAACATTGAGGGTCTGTTTTCTTTCTTGCTTATATGAAGGAGATTGTGCGTTTGGTTTTTGTTCTGCAATATAATTAAACGAGGACTTCAATAACATTAAAGCTTTTCATCCATATGGTGGCAATACTACTCTTACATAATACCTAAAGGTTGCGTAAACACTATGATAAATATAATAAGTGTGAATTATCATGATAATTTCGTCGATATAAATGATTTTAAAAGTAATTATTTTTTTGTTTTAACAAGAGTGGTATTTGGAGGTAATATCCAATCAGTTGATATAATAGCATAGTTTGAACAACTAAGTTATAAATCTCTGTTAGGTTAGCCAAGATAAAATAATTTTGATTTAAGATTTCGTAAATTCTTAAAAAAATTATATAAACTAATATTCAGAGATGTAATTTATCTAAATTATCATCTCTATTAGAAAATTATATTTGAATTGATTGTATTTTAAATGCAGTAAAATTACTCATTGATTATTTGTTCAACAATTTTTTTTAGATCTATTCGAAAGTACATTTAATTTTTTAACCATTAATTTTAATTTTGGATCTCACCTATTTTTTAAATATTCACTTGTACACTTAATGTTTGTATGATATGGTATTTTAAATATAAAGCTCATGCTTTTTGTTTTATTGTATATAAATGATATAAAACAATGGGAGTAAATAGGTTATACATGTCTAATTGTTTTCTTATTCGAGTAAATTTTAAACCATTTATACAAAAAAATTATTGTGAATTTATGTTATAGTAAAGAGGAAAATTATATTATTGCATCCCTTAGTATATTGTTTTATTTATGTGGAGCTACTCGATATTACCAAGTACTCTCTTCGCCCTGCAGGCTAAAAGGATTAATGCCCGTTCTCCTTCAGGGATGCTTCATTATTGTTATTTTCTAATGTGCAGCAAAAAAGTATTGATGAAATATTTACAATTAAATGGATCATTTTTTGCAAAAGAAAATATATACATCTGTTTAATTTTTTTCAATATTAGCTTTTAGTGTGCAATAGAAGTTGCCTTTAAAAGATATGGGAATGACAAATTTATATATATATATACCCATCATTTTTCGAGAAAAATATATAATGATGGTTAATTATACAGTTAAATATTTCTCTTACTTGGTTCGGGGTTATAAATCTGAGCTCATAACTACGGAACAAATACAACTCATAGATAAACGTCATGGATTGGGCCGAGGTTACAAGAGCGTTAGCAAGCTTTCTTTATAGGGCGACACAATTTATTTTGGGACGAACTCTCTATAGAGGGAATTATATTCATTTTTAAATTATTTTCCGAGGAAAACAAGGAGATTCAATCAGCTTGAAAGGCATATTGAATAGCTGACCTTATAAATATGACCTACGGGCCAAGTGCTTGCTCCTCAGCTCAGGGTGGTACATCGTTCAAAATATAGGGATATTTTGTTTAATGATATGCTTTTAGAGTTCCCCATTTTCCTTTTTTTAATTGTCCATCACTAGTAAATAAAGATTTGATCACTCCACCTTGTGATTCTGATTACAGTTATGAAAAAAAAATAGAATAGAATGTTTTAATTAACTTTCGGTATCGGTGGTCGTGAGTAGTTCGATTATGGATAGGTTGTTTTTTTTGCAATATACCGATTAAACAAAGTTAATCGATATAGTAGGTTAAACTTCATATAATTAAAAATTCTTTGTCAATGGCCATAAAAAACTTTCTTGATTTATTTTCTCTCATTTATGTTAACTCAAGTTGTAACACAGATCCCCATTGTTGTGGTTGTGTTATTTACCCTAGTGTCTATTGTTTGTATATACTATTGTATCGGCCATAAAATTTCTAACTACTACTATGTTACTTAGAATGGCAGTAAAGTATAATGGTGGGCAAAGCGGCTGTTCAAAAAGATTTAATTTCAGACTCTCATTTATTAGAATGGTTTCTTCATGAACCTATCATTTCTTCCACATTATAAATCCACTTACTGTGGAGAGTTGAGTGGGTGCTCTATTTACTATGTGAATCCAAGGCTTGATGTAATAGAATAGTCGTGTCTCAATTTGTATTCAAACCCTATGATTACCTAAATTTCTTGCTATTAGTGTTTTGTGTGGTGAACAGACCCTATACACATCGGAAACTTTTTTCATGTACAAATATTTATGTAAGATATGTTATACTTCTCAGTGGAGAAATCTGATAACCTCAGCCAGTTTATAGACTTTTATTCTCCGATTTGTCCAGTACATTGAATTAATTTTATCGATATTTTCTGACGCGAACTACCTGTTGTTGGGATAATCTGAACTTTGGCAAACTTGTGTTGGTAAGATCACACGGGACTCTATAACCATTACTAACCATTAAAAGTGATGATGAAGCGTCCCTAGTTTTTTAGCAAGTTTTTCCTTGTTTCAGTAATATTATTTCTAAAAATATTGCTTTATCAACATATAAAAAATACTTTTCTTATTTCGTTACAATCCGTGAGCTTTTTGTTTTCGACATCTGTCAAAAACTTACAAAAACTGACTTATCAAACCACACTCGTATTTTTGAGATATCTTCCTAGTCACTGGATTGCATGTTTCTTATTTTCTGAACAGTAAGTATTTCGCCATTTACAAATACGAAACTGATTTTGGGAACTTTGTGAACACCTACACATTTTTTCATAAAAATAGAAACTTTAACAACTTATTTGTACATTTTTGTGGTTAAGATTTTATTTATTAGTTAAAATCCATACATTATAAAAAATAAAAATACACTAGAAAGTAGGAGATAAAAACCCAATCTTAGACAGTTACGTTAAAACAAAACATAAATGAACATTATATTCAATTTTTTTTGCCTATTTGGTTTGATAGAATAACATCCGACAGGATATAATCAGCATTATAGCAATAAAATTAGTCCCTCGAACCTAGGATCTTACCAATGAGGTAGACCAAAATATGACCATCCCCCTCTCGGGATTCGAACCTGCACCCCCAATATTGAGAATTGACCACGCCTTGATGCACACGGCTGTCGTTCGCCCTTGTGATTTATCAGTAGTTGAGTAATGAAGTCGTTATAGATTTTCTGTCGTTACTCCACTGTTGAAGAGACTTTAACTTATTATGAAATCCTGTATTATCTATATTATCCAGGCTTGTGAGCGTTCAGCTTTTTTTGCGTTCATGTTTCCGTCTCAGCGTTCAAACAAAAATAGCGTTCCGTTCAATTTTTTTGAGTTCAGCGATCCATTACGTTCAGCGTTCCGTTAGCGTTCAGCGTCAATATTTTTTTAAATAACTTTGTGTAATTTAGAAAAATGGATGTACTATTTGGGGTTTTTATTATAAAAACATAGGGATCTAACCCAGGGTCTAAGAGGGTCTTTCTTTGAGAAAGAATTTTCCAAAAAATAATGCCTCGTGATGACGTTTTTTTATTTTAGAAAATAATTTCTGAAAAAAGTGATGCGGTTTGATGAGACGTTTTTTTTTAAAGAATATCAAAAAAAAAAAAGTGATGCGTAGTGTGACGTTCTTTTTAGAAAATTATTTCCGAAAAAAGTGATGACGTTTTTTCCGAAAAAAGTCCAAGAAATGTTTGGAAAAATTGAACCACTGAACGCAAAAACTTTTTTTTGCGTTCAACGTTCAGTGTTAAAAAAAAGTGCGGTTTCGTTCAGCGTTCCTTTCATTGAACGTGCGTTCAGCTGAACGCCGTTCAATTTTGCGTTCCGTTCACAAGCTGATATTAC
>CP045897.1:4283703-4324697 GCA_013387185.1 Caligus rogercresseyi | reverse complement strand
AAAATAGATAATAATACATTAATTCATCGACTAAATTCCTTTGCATTATTTTTTTGGACAGAAAAGATAGTTATGTTTTCCAATTGGAAAAGTAGGACTAAAACGAACAGCACCTATCACATTTCATCGTTTTTCATTGGTTTTATTTTATATTATTAGCTATATAACCTGTTATACTCAAGCAGAGCGCGTATATAGGTGTACGCTCTTTCGGAAAGATATTTCTAAATATTTTGATCCAGGAATCGAAGAGCGTGAAGGCTGTGTAAAGGTAGAGAGAGACCATTATTTCGAAAGCATTTGAATATACTTCGAATTGGAAATTTCATTAATAGGGGGATGATTTTTTTATGCCATTTGATAATTATTTTTATTATTCTATGTACCGCTGGAAATATTTTTTATATCCATTTTAATTTCAACGATTAACATGTCTGTTACTGCATTTTCCTCACCCTGATGGATATAGGGTTACTCCCTCTAACCAAAGGACATTAAAATCCATTCATGTTACATTCTTTTAATTATAATGTTATGTATTTATCAACAATGAAGGAATAGGTTCTATTGCTCAAGGTACTATTTCCGTTAAATATAAATATATTTGTAATCCTGTATTATAGTCGGGAAAATGATAAGCAGGTGTATACAGAAGGTTGAGTTGTTCAGAGCATTTATAATGTCTTGGATCACTTTCTCTTTCCCACCCTTTCTCAAAGTAAAAAGTATCATTGTATTCACTAACCTTCAATTATTTTTACTATTGTTTACTCTTTTGTATTTTATTTACATTCATCATTTTCCTCTCCAGTAACATTTTTTTCGTGGCCATGGTCATTTTTCAAAGGATGTTTTTTCTTTATACTCTTTTTAATAGAATTTGCAACACCAACGTTTAGAACATTCATAAACACGTTAATGATAACTCCATCATGCCGGCTCATGAGTATCACTGGGGCCATGAGGTCCACTCCCACGGCTACAAGGAGATACTCTGCGGGCTAATGCCACTTCATCTTATATTTTAGTGCATGCATGATGAGACTTTGGACAAGGAAAGAAAATCCACTCAAATGGTTCGACCATTTGCGTAGAGGTCACCTACAATATCTAGATAGATATATACGTCGAATGATGTCCCAACTCCTCCTCCTCGCATACCTTTTTGGTTTGGCACGTGAGATATGCAGTGCAAAAAATATGGTGCATCAAGGAATTTGATCTGGTTGGCTATACCGACGGTTCAAGTATCAATAATCAGACAGGTGCTGGCTGGGCTTTGACGAAGGGTGACACTATGCTCGACCAAGGAACCTTGAAGCTCGATGAAACAAACACGGTTTTCCAAGCTGAAGTGGAGGCTATTAAGAACTTTCTAATTTCTTCTTCAGAGATAAATTAGGTATTAATCCTTTTTGACTGCCTTTCAGCCATCAACAGTCTCGAGATGAAGCAGGGTGATCTTTTGTCCGAAGAAATTATTGGCAGTAAAAATGCCTTAAACAGCTCAACATATTCTATAACGATTGGATGGATAAAAGGACACAACAACAACACTGGAAATGAATTCGCGAACGCATTGGCCAAAGACGGAGCCAGGAGAGGTACACCTGTCTCTGTACTGATATCGCTATGTCAAACCAAGAATGCCTTCAACAAGCGTCTTTGAGGAGATGGAGAACCAAGTGATGGGAGATGAGCTCTTGTCGGCAGTCGAAACTGTTCATCCCGAATCCGTATATAGGAAATAGAATCTTTAAATTCAAAAGAGCTCAAATTTCTGTCATCGTTGGCATGATTAGCGGGGACATCGGACTCAACAGACATCTTTTCAAGTTTGGAAAGGCCATACGCCCAACTTGTAGACTATGTACGAGGATGACGAAACTCCACACCACCTCATCTTCGACTGCCCAGTAACAATGGAAAGAATGATGGCTCTCAAGGGAGAGATTAAAGATAGGAAGTTATCCTTGGAGGAATATATTTTTCAAGTGTATAAATGTTTATGTGTTTTTAAACATATTTTTAATAATAAAGATCGTACCTCCTAGATAAGTTCACTACCGGCTGATACCGGATTAAGTTCCGGGGAGGTGGGCCCAATCTAGGAGCTAAACAAACAAACAAACTCCATCATGCCATTTGTTCCTCAAACAATGAAGCATGCATTTTCTTTATACATGAATTAATATTACTTTTCATCAAATAGCTACGCCTTTTTTAAGTACAACATTTTATTTAATCACATCTTGTCAATCTTTATGGCATCAATAAATTTGAAGTAAATAAATTTAAGTAAAAAATATATAATCATAATAATAATAATATCGTGATGTGTGCATTAAATTAGTGCACTACCCTATGATTGATAGGTTTATTTTCAATGGAAAAAAATATTTTATTGAAAACATAATTCACATCAGTTTGGATTAGGTTTTCATGCATTTTATTTTGATTAGATTTTGCTCCTCTTTTATAATAATTAAACTCAAAGATGTTTAATAAAAGAGTGATCGCATATTATAATAACTACACACAAATGAGAATGATTGCTGTTGACTTAAAGCTAAAATTATATACTGGATTTTATTGAACTAAGAACATATCATTAGAAGGAATGGATTGTTTTTATAAAAAGAAATTAAAATTTAGTGACATGTTTCTGTTTTTCTTAGGTAGATTTTTGCTAGTGTTAAAACAATACTTGCATTATGACAATGTTTTTTCTCTGTACTTACAATCATGTATGCACGTAGTTATAAAATTCTTTGTTGTCCGATTATCTTAAAATTCAGTTGCATCTCCATCTCGTAGGACAATATGTTAATAGATTTCATTATATTCGAAAAGAATTATAAAGATTCTCTAATCTGGATTTGGTAAAAACTATAGACAAAGAAAAACCTTGACTCTCTTAACACTTTTGTGGTCTTAGGATTTTGGTCACACTGTTCGTCTTACGAGTCAAACTTTACCCACCTTAACATAAGTTTTAGATAAGCTTCTTTGGGGGTTAACCCAAAAAAATTAGAAAATAAAAAACAACTTGTTACCCATCACAAATACCATAAATGGATGCGTTATTCCGTTTTCATAGAGATGAAGAACTGTATTTAATCTTCAAATACCATTCGTTTTATTTGAAGATATTTGTTTTAATGGTTTTATTTGGTGAAAAAGAGGTTTGAAATTATTATTTTCTAATTACTAATAATTGAAATATCATTATTCAAGTGTATAGCTATTCATTATTCATTTTAAAATGTTTTCCTTTCTTTTCTTGACATAAAAAATACAGAAAATACAAATGAGAAAGCTTCATAAATACCATATATACAGTAAAAAACAGTTTGTGCAGTATGCAAAGTGCATATATGATCTTACATATACAATAAAGTATAACTACAGTTTGTTCCATCAGAAATGGAATTTTTTAATTGGGAATTAGAAGTACTTAAAATTCGTCAAATTCCCTCTTAGATACATAATTTTAAAGGAAAAGAATGGATTTTTATGATTATTAAAAATTTATTGTCTTAAATCATAAGAGGCACATCTGAAACCTTACAAAAGTTGCTGGAAATGACCCCCTCCAGCCTAAAGACAGAACAACGCACGCTTCAGGACATTCTTGCAAACGTTTTTGATCGTCTCCTGGCTATATCCTTTAGCGAAGGTTTGGACACATTGTATGAGAGACTCAATGGAATCTGGTTTTTCCTTATAAACTCGAGTTTGTGCTGCAGCCCAGAAGTGGAAGTCCAAAGGGTTGAGATCTGGACTGTGAGCTGGCCAGGGATTTTCCGTCCTTCTGCTGATGACTCGGCCTCGAAACTTTTCATTTAGAAATTCTAAAGCTGCATTTGTGCAATGTGGTGGAGCGCCGTCTTGCATCCACCAAAGTGAAGAACGAGTTGCAGAATGGCGCAGCCTGGGCCAAATTATGTCCTGGAGCAATCTGAGATATGAAACACCATTAACCGACGACAAATGGCCATCATCTTCAAGGAATGCATGAACGATTGGAACCATTCCATTAATAATGGCAACGAAGATCATTACCTTAACATCATTCCTATCATTTGTTTCGCAGATATTTTGAGGATTTTCATTTGTCCCCACTCCGTCGTTTTTTTGATGTGGTTTTTGATGGAGGCAAAAGAACTTCTCGTCAGTCCAAATGATTCTATCGACAATGTTGGATGGTTGCTGCAGAATCCACTGACAAAATTGCCTTCTCTGTGCTTTGTGGTTATCAGTTAATGGTTGAACTGAAGTGTAATGATAAAAACGAAATCGAAGATCATGTCTTACGATCCTCCACAACGTTGTTTTGATGGGTGAAATTTGCTGAGAAGCTTTTCTGAGTGAGCAACTGGGGTTTTCTTCAAAAAAACTCTTTACCTCCTGAACCACTGCTTCTGTTCTTTTTGATATTGTTTTCATTTGTTTTTCTTGTGGATGGAACCAGTCTTATTGAAATGATCAAGAACTCTTATGAATGGATCAGCTGGTAAGATTTTGCAGCCCTCCCACTGATCTTGAAGTGAAGTAAAAATTCTCGGCGTACTGTGGAAGGAGAAGGTGTTTTGCCAAACTGCAGGATGATCCGTTTCTTCTCAAGTTCAGAAAACATTTTTCAAGTTGACAATCAATGGAGATTTTTATAAATTGATAAAAATCTTCTCTTTATGAACAAAATGGCGTATCAATAATACGATTTGATTTATTTTAAATACTTCTAATTTGCAATTAAAAATTCCATTTCTGATGGAACACACTCTATGTTGCAATCCTCATATGATTTTATGATTTGGGCACACTGGTCGTCCTACGGTCAAAATGACCCACCTCTACATAAGCTTAATAATAAAGCAGCTTCTTTCTTTTTATCCAAATTTTTTTTGAATGAAAAAGCAACTTGTTACCTATATATGGCCGAGTTTTTCCCCCTTTCACAGTGAAGAAGAACTGTATCTAGACCTTTTTTAGGGGTGGGTCTAAATTGAACCTAAGACGACCAGTATAACTTTTTCGTACTGCTTTTAGGAGATATGATATCGAAATTTTTTTCTTTCTTCATATTGATGGGACAACTTAAGGAAAATTCACAGAAGTTCAAGGTGAAAAAATGACATGAAATGTTTTTTTTTCTGCTTTTAAAAGTGCAAACGGGTCAAATTTGACCTTAATATCACGTAAGGGTTCATTCATTAATAAGTTAGATACATGTAACAGGATCCCTATACATTAGTGACTTCTAAAATCAATATTAAATCCAACCAATGATTTGTTGCAAAAGTAGTTTGCATTATTGTTACAATATAATTCATTAAAATATTGACTTCCATAGTAAATGTTTTGTAGTTTTGAAAATGTTTAATCAAGGATGATGACACAATGATAATATTAATACTTTGGATTTAAGCAACAGATTCATTAAGATATTAAAAAGTATTGGAAGAACTGTGTGAGATCTCAAGGAAATCTAACCAAGTTAAAAGAATGAGAGGACATTTCAACTGGCAAAAAACATCACCGTGAAGCTATCACTTGATCTTTTTTACTAAATAAGATAACATACATAAATAGAATACTCTGACGTCAAATTGAAGGAAATCAATGTTGATACTGCATCCGAGATGGTATATAATTAACCCATTATATCCTAGTGTTGCGCTCATGTGTTTATTAGGATATCTTGGAGACCGTGTATTAGATCCAGAAGAAGTAAGTTTGAATACAAACTTCTTCCATTAAGGTATTTACCCTCAGATTTGTGAACAATTTCAACCACTTCAGTCTAACCGAATTTTCGGCTTCTGTGCGAAATCCCCTGGACCAAAGTATCTCAAGAGACGGAAAATATCAGCTCATGATCCTGACTGGGGCTGTTTGGATGAAGATTATGAAGGAAACCATGTGTATCTGTCGTTAGTCCATTCAATGTAGTAGTAAAGTCGGCCAAATCAAACGAGAATTTTAAAGTAAAATTAGGGCATATTCTTCATAATTTGGTTTCAAAAAATAATATCTATGGGTTAAAAAGTTATGAAGAGTTTGCAACGTTAATTAAATTAAGCAGACCCTGTAAAATTCAAAACGAGGGAATTGAAATGACTATGTTTATATTACATACATTTAGGAGTGGGTATTTTTTCAGAGTTTAAATAATTAATTGATGTATTTTTGGGTTAAAATTTTCGGTAATAATAATAATCCAACAAATATTTGCCCATTTTAAGTATTCTGAAGCCCACCAATGTATAACATTAAGATATATATATATATATAATTGATCTTTTGATATGAGAATATACAATTAACCACTTGGTAACTGCTGTAACTGTTAGCTGGATAGAAAGATAAAGAAAAAGGAGGGAGATAGTATTTTGCCTCACTTCTCTCCCTTCTTTTTTTTCTTTCTCTTTCTATCCAGGTAACACTAACAGCAGTTACCAAGTGGTAATTGTATATTCTCATATCAAAGGATCAATTTTTTTTGGGAGAATACGTGCAAAAATGTATTTGCTTATTTCTCTTAAAGTATATCGCGATTTTTAGAGCACCAAACATATCAAATGAAAGCTTGATACACCAGCTTTAATATTTTGGTATACTAAATCATGTCAATTTAATAAGTAGAGAGTTATATGTACATTAAAAAAACATATCTCACGTACAAAATGACGCATATAATGGATTATAAATGCGTCAGAGACAAAGTAAAATTTTGAAAGGATACCTTGACGCAAATCTAAGAAACACATTTTTTTTTCATAATCGATTTCTTATAGGTCAATACAGGCTCTGAATCATATGATGTAAACTCAGATTGTACTGAATTCTGAATTGATAGAATGCAACCAAGGTCATTTTTGGATTTATCATTCAAGTTTACTAAACTTAAAATACTATTTTACTCTGAAGCGAACAAGTCATCTTCTACAGGCGAGTGAAGTTAATTGATACAAAAAAGCTATGAAATAAGCTAACATTACACACTCCATTTTTTTCATTGTTTTTACTGAAAACTTTGTTTTATTAAAAAACATCACATATACGTCTGGTCGTAAATTAGATTTCCTTTAAATTAATAATTATTATTGAATTCTGTAACGTCCACCATTTTGAAGAAATTTGCGGAAAACTATATTTTTACTAAATTTTTAAAACTGTGACCTCGTTGCGCGACCTCGTAATGTTGACCGATTTTGTTCAAACTTTGTATGTCGTCTTCTTTTATCACCAAGAAACAGAAAATCCACAATGTTGCTAACATTTCAAACATTTGAAAAATAAGAACAGCCCTAATATATATATATATATATATATATATATATAGATATATATATATATATATATATATATATTATATAATATATATATATATATATATATTAGGGTTGTTCTTATTTTTCAAATGTTTGAAATGTTAGCGACTTTGTGGATTTTCTGTTTCTTGGTGATAAAAGAAGACGACATACAAAGTTTGAACAAAATCGGTCAACATTACTCTCCCCAAAAATTGATGTTTTGATATGAGAATATACGATTACCATCTGGTAATCATGTTAGTGTTACCTGGATAGAAAGAGAAAGGGAGGGAGTATTTTGCCTCACTTCTCTCCCTTCTTTTTTCTTCCTATCCAGGATACACTAACTGCCGTTACCAAATGGTAATCGTATATTCTCATATCAAAAGATCAATTTATGGGGGAGAGTACGTATTTGCTTATATCTCTTAAAGTATAGCGATTTTTATAACACAAAATATATCAAATGAAAGCTTGGTTAACCAGCTTTAATATTTTGGTATACTAAATCATATCAATTTAATAAGTAGAGAGTTATATGTACATTTAAAAAAGCCTATCTCGCGTACAAAATGACGCATATAATGGATTATAAATGCGTCAGAGACAAAGTAAAATTTTGAGAGGATACCTTGACGCACATCTAAGAAACACATTATGATTTATTTTTTCATAATCGATTTCTTATAGATCAATACAGGCTCTGAATCATATGATATAAACTCAGATTGTACTAATTCTGAATTGATAGAATGCAACCAAGGTCATTTTTGGATTTATCATCTAAAGTTTTACTAAACTTAAAAGTATATTTTACTCTGAAGCGAACAAGTCATCTTCTACAGGCGAGTGAAGTTAATTGACACAAAAAGCTATGAAATAAGCTAACAATACACACTTCATTTTTTCTTTGTTTTTACTGAAAACTTTGTTTTATTAAAAAACATCAAACATACGTCTGGTAGTAAGTTAGATTTCCTTTAAATTAATAATTATTATTGAAGTCTGTAACGTCCACCATTTTGAAGAAATTTGCGGAAAACTATATTTTTACTAAATTTTTAAAACTTTGACCTCGTTGCGCGACCTCGTAATGTTGACCGATTTTGTTCAAACTTTGTATGTCGTCTTCTTTTATCACCAAGAAACAGAAAATTCACAAAGTCGTTAACATTTCAAACATTTGAAAAATAAGAACAACCCTATATATATATATATATATATATATATATATCACATATATTGTATATATACAGGGCCGGCCGTAGCATAGGCAGTATAGGCAAATGCTAAGGGCGCCGTCCATCCAGGGGGCGCCAATTTAACTGTTTAGCAAAGCTTATAGGTAGTAGTATAAAAATAATGATATTTTCTAAGATCCCGAACAGATTCCATTAGGGTTGATAATTATCCAAAGTTTACTCCAATAAATTGTTTTTAAGGATGTATAGAATTTAACCCATTAATGCCGAGAATTATCTGTGTAGAAATTCACCCTAATTTTTATATTATATGCGTCAACATTTGCTAAAAAACGAAATGAACATTATTCTTTTTAGCCAAATTTGATCCAGTGATGAAGCAGCATGTTAGTAGGGTGGAAAATGGAGCTGGCAGCCATGTTCATTATCTTGGAAAGACAATACAAAATGAACTGATAGACTCCATCAGTTCAAAAATAATAGAACATATTGTGAAGGATATCAAAAGATCAAAATATTTCTCTATTATTTTAGATTGTACCCCTGATCTGAGTCATAAGGAACAGCTCTCTGCCATAATCAGGATAGTGTCACAAGAAGACATACCTAAAGTTAAGGAGCATTTCTTAGGCTTTCTTGTTGCAGAGCAGTCAACTGGAGATCATTTGTCATCTCTAATCCTAAAAAGGTTAGAGGAACTTAACATCCCATTTGAGGACTGTAGAGGCCAATCCTATGACAACGGTGCCAATATGAGGGGGAAAATAAAGGTGTTCAGGCAAAGTTGCTTCAGCTGAACTCAAGAGCTTTTTTTGTCCCATGTGGTGCCCACACTTTAAATCTGGTAGTAGCTGATGCTGCAAAAAGCTCGCCAGATGCCCTTGGCTACTTTGGGCATTTAACAAAGTTATTTAAGCTCTTCTCAGCCTCCACCCATAGGTGGGATGTCCTCCTAAAATATGTTAAAATAACTCTAAAGTCATGGGCCGAGACCAGATGGGAAAGCAGAATAAAAAGTATTGAAGCAGTAAGGTATCAAGCTGGTCAAGTCAGGGAGGCTCTTCTGGAAGTGAGGGAAACAACTGCAGACCCTGTGGTGAGAGTTGAAGCCCAGTCTTTGGCTGAGGAGATTGGATCCTATCGCTTTTGTATTTGTACAGTTATATGGTACGACATTCTCAGCAAGATCCAGTATGTCAGTAAACTAATGCAGTCACCCTCCATGCAGTTTGATGTAGCTGTCGACTTGCTGAAGAAAACCAGAGATTCCCTCACAAGTTACAGAAACACTGGATTTTCTGATGCACAGACAACTGCAAAGGAGATGTGCGAAGAGATGAACGTGGAGGCTAAACTCAAACAAAAACGTTTGAGAACCACAAAAAAGCACTTTAGCTATGATTCTCCAGATGAACACATCCATGATGCACTACGAAAAATGGAAACCACATTTTTTAATATGGTCATGGATACGGCCATCTCCTCACTAGATGAAAGATTTCAGAATCTTGGAGAAGTGAATAGAATCTTTGGTGTGCTCCTCGATTTCCCCAACTTAGGAGAAGAGGACCTGCTACTGAAGTGTCAAACTCTAAGTACCGCTTTGACCCATGACAGCCAGCCAGATATTGATGGCACAGAACTTGCAAAGGAAATGCAGAATTTCCCACCATTGCCATCAAAGAAAATGACAAATATGGAACTTTTGACCTTCCTGCATGAGAAGAAGCTGGTCGAAATTTATCCTAACATGTGGGTTGCCTTGAGAATCTCTGCCACTCTTCCTGTTACAGTGGCTGCTGCTGAAAGAAGCTTCTCTAAGCTCAAACTGATAAAAACGTATCTTAGATCTACCATGATGCAAGAACGTCTCAGTGGACTTGGCATTATAAGCATAAACCATGTGGTCTCAAATCAGTTATCATATGATGATATTATAGATGACTTTGCTGCAAGAAAGACCAGGAGAGTAAATCTGTAGGAGGTTATGTGAGATTGAGGAGGTGGTTTTGTTGTTTTAAAATAGTTTAAGCTAAAGCATACCAAAAAAATAAACCACGAGAGGTCATTATAAGATCACCTTTTATATATTTATTGTATATTTTTATTTAAATCTTTGTAAAAAACAGTGCACACTGGTTTCTTTATTGTGCAGTGTCTTATTTATATTGTATTAATACGTTAATTTATTTCAATTGTTTACAGTTTATATTTTAGGAGTATTTAAATCTAATACTTTAAATGAGCTATTTTTGTTATATTTAATACATTTAGTTTATTTGTTGTATTTGTTTCCTTAATTATTTTCTTAGTTTTTTAAATGTGCTATTTCTTTATTTAAATAAAACAATATCTAGAACAACGATATTCAGTTTCTTGTGAGTATATGTACACTAGCAGTGGAATTTACTGCGATGCATGGGGGGGGGGGGCGCCACATAAAATCTTGCCTAGGGCACCAAAGTGGTTAGAGCCGGGCCTGTATATATATATCATGACTGAACAATTGGATATACTAATGGAAAAACTGTATTTTGGTGTTAAAACTTTAAATACTTAACTATGTTTTCTAAAGTTTAGGTATAAACAGTATTCTATAAATATTTTCAATGGTACCCTAATCAAAAAAATATATACCAAAAAACTTATTTTTAAGACAAAGAACCCTCGCAACACATGTTTAAAAAACAATATCTATTACTAGAGTTTTCTAATTGTTGCAGCGATGCAACTTTATTTTGATTGGAAAGAAAATATCGTCATCGTTAATGTTTACTCCATTTTTAAGTATAGTACCTGCATATTGATATCACATAAACCTTTCTTCTTTCTCTCATGTGAGTGTTTCTCGGAGATAAAACAAATTATATTGTGAGGATGTTTATTCTCTTCTATAGCTATTGTTAAAACATTGAATTATAAATGATGCAATTCCGTCTTATTCTTTCGTGGAAACCAAAAATAAGGACCTTGAAAATGAAATTGTTAATCAAGTCATAATGTTATCATTAAATTGATAATTAGTATATTTTCAGACGTAATGAAGTGTGTGTGTGTAATCGAATATATTTTGCCATTGGGCATATTAGTTACATTGGTTAGTTATAGTGTTTGGCAAGATACTTTAAATACAATTTTTAGACCAGTCTATATCTAAAAAAAAGTTCTTAAGATATAAAGTATGTTGTGAAAATCTTTTGCAGCCATAAAAGAAGCAAAAAAGTTGCAATCCTTTTATAAATCTAAGGTTCATTCAAACACTAAGCCCCCGACTTTTATAAACATAATGATTGAAAAGTTTTTTAATCAGGTAAAATATAATTACCAAACCGAAGACGGCACACATAAAAAATACAATAATTGTAATAATTTCCTAAGAATTACAAAATCTCTAAGAAGATGATTTTTTTCTGTATCCATATTCTACTCAAACTTTTGCTAGCAATATGTTATCTCAACTTTGATATACCACCATGAATACCTTTTATTATACAAGTAATGTTAATCAGTATTAAAATAGCAGAGGGGATGCATAAAAAACAATTAGTGGAGTTATTTTCTTTAATGAAAGTCATAAAAAACAAACACTTAAATTTGTATTTTTTTAATATATCTAGAATGGCTAACATCATTTTAAAAAAATAATCCATATAATAAAAGGCTTGTCTAACTTGCGGGAGAAAATATATTTCTATTATGTGAACTTAAAAAATTATGTACAACTAAAATTTTTAACCTGTAATAATTATGGTGGTGACAATTTAGGAAAGATGTTCGTCCAATTGGTGGAATACTTAGCAACATGAGAGCTTTTAAGAGAAGATGACCTGAGAGTAAATATGTTCTTTATTCTGTCCATGGCATATAGATTCTATGGACTTTGGCTGAGCGTTGTAATTTTGGCTGGTGATCTTGTATCCTGCGCCGAAAATGCAAAGCCCAACCTGAATCGACTGGAACGTTTAAAAAAACATAAATATTGTAAGCAATTTTGTCTTTTTGTATTACATTTTTTTGTGTGTTTTAATTGTTTATTGATTGATGTTTATTAGCATCTGATGACTTTTTCTATGGGCAATAGATGTAATTTAAAAATTGGACAAGATCTAAATAAAGTATGAAAAATATTTTCAATACTCATATTGAATTTACTTCTATATATGTAATTGTCATACAAAAATTGTCTTTGTTTTCTTCTCCTAATATTTGACATTTTATTGAAACCCCTAAGCTACCTCCTCTATGTGAGCAAACATATATATATATATATATATATATATATATATATATATATATATATATATATATATATATATATATATATATAATTGCAGTACCAGTATTTTAAATGCATCAGCATTATGAGATATACATATTTAATTTCCTTTGCTTCACATTCAAAACTGCCTTGAATGCTTTAGCATAGTATTCATGGACTCTGATGAACAATCTATGTCGTTTTAGATATGGTATATTTCAGCAACATCATCCATATACAGACCCAAAAAAATTATCTGGCTTGAAATCAGAGTTCTCTTATAACTAGAGAGCGGAAAAAGGTGATGATTTTTTACCAAAAAATGTTTTTTATGTTACCCCAAATGAGCAAAAAAAGTGAAAAAATATTAATTATGTAGACCCCAAATTTGATTTGATGTGAATTTACTCTTTCATAAAAACAGTGGCATACAATAACCTCTGCCAAATTTATATCCGTGAGGTTTTGGCGACGGTCGAATAAAACATTTTTCAACCTTTAAAATAATATCTCCTCATCAACCGAAGTATTGGGACAGTATTTTAAAGTAGCTCCATCCATTGGGCTCATCCCATCTGAAAGAGCAGCTTCAGGTTTGCCTAGCAGCCCATATAGCACCTGTCTCAATGCTGACAGAGCAGGATTTTTCTTTAAAACGTAATCCAACTTATTTTTAAAATCCCTCCAGCGTTACCTGGAATCTTGCAGATCCTTTCCTCAGCATTTTCAAAGATTTTGAGTCCACCTTCGAGTGTTATTCCCGCGGTCTCCAGGCTGGTAATTGAATCTGGCAGAAGCCATAAATGACTTGCAATAAATGGTCAACTAGGATTCCTTTCATTTTGAAAATCCGCTGACTATCGGATATACATTTGGCATCATCAGGATCCATACCAAACAGGTACAAAGATCCAGGTTCTTTATCTGGTCATAATTGGATCAGAGGGAGCTCTAGGCCAGGGTAACATCTTCTGAATTCAGCTCGTCGATATGGGGCTTTCTATTTTTTTTATTTATTAATAAACAACATAAAATCGGAATTAATAATGTATTTTTGAAAGTTATGGGGTAAAAAATTATTACGAGCAGTCTACTTTGTAAGCATTTTGTACTCTATATATATTACTTGATAAACATGAGGAAAAGTTAAAAATGTAAAAAGGCAAAAAGGTCCCAATAACATTTTGAAAGCCGTTATACTGAAAATATTAGCTGCTTTTAAAGGAGTTGCATTGAGAATCATACATGCTAAGGCACTCTTTGCAAAAAGGTTGACAGCAAATGCATTAGATTCGAGGAACTTAGATCCATAATGCTCTCAGCGGCGGTACAATATGGAGCACTTTCTTTTCGGATACCGCCACTTCTTGAAAACTCTTTAAAATCAAACACTTCCCACAAATGTCAAGGCGTCTTTTAATAATAATGTAAAGAGTAATTCTAACTTTTTTTTTGTGCATTATATATTTAAGTAGAAGTGATTTTTTTGATTTTAGCATTGTAAAATCGTGTTATCTTTTTAAAGCTTTAATTTTCGACTACAATATCTACTCGTATTTACGTATTGCAATACATAATCACTTCATCGAAATAAAAATGTGATATAAAAAAAAAGTAATAATATTCTATATAAAGATAACAAAACATAAAAAGGACATAAAAATTACCACAAAAAACTATCCTCTCTAATGGACTATTTGATTTCCGTTATTCAAATCTGTCGTTCAGATAGCCCACAAAAAGTAAGAGTGAATCTAGAATCTGACACGTCATGTGCTAAAAAGGAAGTAAGCCAATCGTTATTTCCCCTTATTACATAAACAACTTTAATATATAAAAGCGTTTTTAGTCTTTATTAAAAATGGCTTCATGTTGGAAAAAGAAAACATATATTTTTTACAAAGATTTAACAACTTTTAATTTCGTTTTGACGAAATAAAATACAATGACACTAAAATGAAATCCTTCATTGTTATATTTTCTACGAGTAAATACAGATGGAATAGTATAAATTTAAAGAAAAATGTTCCTTTGTTCCTTTATTTATTTGTTATGATTTTAAGTTAGTTTACTTTTTGAAGAGTTAATTTATATCATATATTTTTCTGAACTATTGATGGAGGATTAGAAAAATTTATATACATATAAGTAAATGAAAAGAAATAGCGATTTGGTATGGAACAATGTTCAAATTCATATTTCATTGACTATGACCAAACAACCACAAATATCTGAAATATATAAATGTAATCATAATAAAATCTAAGATTTTAGGATTTTATAGCCTTGTACAAAGTTGCGCTCACAATCAATAAATAGTTCCTCAATGAATTGAGGAGAAAGGAATATTTTTTCAGTTGAATTCTTTCTTTTTCTGCCCTCTTATTAAAATCCATTTATGTTATAAGCGGGAAAATAACTTTTTATGTCCCGTTTGTTAGAAAATACAATATATTTACTTTTAGTATTGACTGACCTTAATTTAAGGGATTCGTAATTTTAACTGCTTTTAATTTTACCTAATATACCCTCCGCTTTTTGAAGAACACGATTCGTAGTTCTAATTTTATATTGACACACCAATAACTACGAATAAAATTATGACATTATCCACCTAATCTGCGCGTGTCCCCGAACGAGGAAAAAGCCAATGAAGGAGTATCTTCTAAGATCCTTTTTGCTTTTGTGTCAATTTAATTTATTTTGCAATAAAGGTTAGCTCATAGACAGTTTATTACCGGCGGATTGAGTTCCGATGTGGTGGGGCTGATCTAGGAGCTAAACAAACAAACAAAAATTATGACTTATTTTAAATTGTCATATGCATTTTTCTTAGTGTTCCTTTTTCAAATCTCTCATGTTCTAAGAAAAGAGTCGCAGTTTGTCTTCCTGAATGAATAGTATAAACGGAATAAAAGTAGTCTACATGCTTTGAAATATATATTACTCCATCATGACATATTTCAGCAGATAAGAATATGAACCGTTGCCGGTTTTTTAATCTAATCTGATAATAAACATATAATTTATATGGCAATAATTGCAAACTCCAAAAAACTTTATTTTTTGTGTGGTATATCATGTTTCATTCAAAACTTTTATACAGTCCCATTTTAAAGGGTTATTTCCATCTTTCCATTCCTTCCTTAACTCGACATTTAAAATGTGTTGTTGTTTTTATTCATCCATGCTGCGATGAAGAGTGTGTATTTAAATGTACATACACATATAGTTTAATGTTGCTCACTCTCTTTCCTTCTTATTTTATTCTTCCGGCATGATAAATGATGCAACTTTCTCATCTTCTAATTGAGCCAGAAAAAGGAATCCACTAAGTTTGCATAATAAACTTTTTTCATCATTTTCTTTTGAGTATTTTATGTGGAGTAGCATAAAAAGAACATAGAATATAGGCCATGTACGGATGAGAATTAGTATATTAATATTTGTATAATATTATTATATAACACCGCTTGCATATAAATGATTTGGGAATGTTAGAAGAACAAATATATTTCATTTTACTTCTGAATCTTTTATCTCATTCTGATTACTCAAATAAATATTTGATACTATAGTAGCTGTTATGTACTTAAGATGTTCGAACATATACACTTGTTCAAAAGCCAAAAGTATTTGTATATGTTTTTGGTTTGTCTTATATTACTTAATTTTGTATTTTCGTATTCATTTATTGAGCAGATGATGTGGCTACTTAAGTTATGTACGGTATAAATTTATCTTCTTCCCTCGTCTCATAATGCATTGGGACAAATACATATTTGATCAATGATTGCATATATCAGACACGTTGACGCTCACGAAAAATTGTCGATCGTTGTACGTTTTCCAAAGTTGTCGATCGTCGTTTCTCGTTCATTTAAAATAAAATCTTCGTCGATCGTTTATCGTTTATTTTGTCTAAATAAATCATCTACAGATTTTTTTAAATCACTTTTTTTACTTTTTCCAGAATGACTTAATAATATAAAGTTAAAAACTTTTGAAGGAACTGCAGAAACGTGGATATCTTGCTTCTAGAACAGGTAGAGAACATAGAACCAATAAATGTCCTTTATCCAAAAAAGTACTGCAAAAAAAAAGAAAAGATTTGTTTTTTAGTTAAATGGACAGATAATAAAGAAGTTTTGTTAGCAAGTAACTTTGAATTAACTCAAATTTGTACAACGAAACGATATAAAATGAAATATATAAATGTTCATCAGACTTTATGTTTTCAAAATTATAATATTCACATGCAATAAGTAGACGTGATGGACTGGGCTATAAGTACATATACACTAAGAATAAGGCAAAAAAAGGTGGTGGCCTATATTTTCTGATATGATTCGTGCAACAGTATATAACACTCATCAACTTATGAAAATAAATTGATCAAAAATACCTCTATATGGATTTATTGAACTCTTGACACTCTAATTTTGCAAATCTTTCGGATCATTATAAAGGCGGAGAAAATCTTCGGAGTCATTAGAAGCTTATCTTTTTGATGGTAAAAACCATTGGTTAGAAAGCTCTCATCTTGCAAAAATTTATAAGCATTTCAGAGGAAGAGCATCATTTTTATATAAAGTACTATGTAGGTCTTATTTATAAAAGTTTTGAAAAACTTTATCAAACATCTTAAAACTATTATATGTTATATGAATTTTATTGTTCAATATTTGTAGAAAATAAAAATAGTCATTCATCGAATTCATTTTTAATATTTATAGAAAATAATGATCAACATATATCGTTTTTTCTTTTTATTAAATTTTTTGGTATCTAGTGCCGAAGTGTAAATTTTTCTTCGTGCTAATTTCTCAATAAGTAATTATCGTAATGAAATAATTTTTGACATTCGAAGTCTTAAATATTGGACTTGTGTGAAAAGTTTCAATGTTGTGGTATCAGTTTTTAAATTTCGGTTCTAATGGGTTAAATAGTAAATATAAAGACACAAATTGTATCATTAAAAAATATATTTAAAAAATGTGAAATTAAAATGTTATGGTATTATAAAATACTTTTCTACATAACAATATGTTATGTAGAAATCTGAATTTCCAAATATCCAACTTTACAAACAAAGATTTTTATTCACATATAAGAAGTCAACTACAAGAGTATTTAAGCTTGTATCATGAGACATATATATATATTTTTTCTTTAGGATCCTTTTTATTCGTATGCTTTATATTTGTCTTATTCTATTCCTATATCCACGCTCACTTGTATAATTTATATAACATACAATGTAGATGGGAGTAAATATTTATCCTTCCTTATCAAATCAATGTGTCTCGTATTTGTTCTTTAGTTTTTTAGAACAAAATCAATAGTTAGAAATAATAAAAAGTATTTTTCTTCGTCCTTTATAAATTTCATGTGTGGATTGTGATAGAATATCTTGGAGGTCACAAATATAAAACTCAAAAAACTTTAGCATAATACTATTTGTATATCAATTAAAACGCTAATTTTCGAAATTGATTTGATTAAACACGCCTGTAGTTTCACCAATAAATTTAATTTTGTTTGTAGTTGGCAAGCAATTTTTTCTCATCCACAAGGTGTTTATAAAAACAAATTATATAAACAAATTGAATAAATAATTACATTATACATATGTAATATATAAAAGGAAAAATATTTAGGAAAAATTGTATATCATAAAAACATTACAGTTTAGAATTAATTTCCTTTGTAAGAACTAAAACTTTAAAATCATATTATTCATCTAAAAACATAATCACAAAATACAACACCTACAAACAATCTTACAGGCATAAAAAATACATAACAGACAAATCTATTTTTTTTTTGTTGCCTATTTCGTTCGATAGAATTGCAGTATCTGACAGGATATAAATAAGTATTATAGCATGAAAATTAGTCTATCGAACCTAAATTGTATTTGAAGTCTTAAATTTCTTGGAGTTTTTACAATAAACTGGAGAGATTTGGCGAATATAGGCGAGAGGCGTGGTAAATATTAATTCCTGTAGCTGTAGGGGTCCATTCTTTCTTTTTACCTGTCTAATAGTCAGCGAACTAAGATATGATGAAACAAACAAACGCATTTTTTGTTTTGTCAAAGGTAGTTTATTTTATAACTTAATAATAACATAGGATTTTGTTGTCGTCCATTCAAAGGATTTGTAAATGACATGGATCGAGATTAATGAGATAAATCAATTTGTATTTTTAAGGATGATGTTATTGTCCCTACGTTGAGGTTTAGTCCTAAACAGCAGAAAAATTATATTTAAATACATTTTCTGTGGATGACTTTGAGGTGTTCTTGTTTGTTTTGAATTATTGGGTTATTTCCGTAAAATTCATTGTTCATATGTTTTTTTAAATAATTATTTTATTCACATCTTCGAGGAAATAAAATTTACAGTTTTTTTAGTAAAATACATCTGTAAGGATGGGGGAGAGCCACTGTTAAAGGACATGAAACATATCATAAAAATGCTTAATAAAATATAAAATATATAAATCACATACTTCGTAATACAAACAATGTAAAAAATGGAAAGCGGACAAAAATAGGATGTTTAGGGAGAAGGTTGGGCACTAGAAATTACTATAAATCCTCTTTCATTAAAGTTTCTTAAAAGCAGTAGCTCCTTGTCGATCCAAGTATCGAGACCAGTTGGGATCGCTCTGTTTGCTGACCGCGCCGCGTAGATGAAGAGTAGGATTTTTGTGATGATCATCTCAAACTTATAAAAGTTTTTGTTTGAGGGGGATAGCATCACCAACCCATATGGAGATTAAGTAACTTTCTTATTCGCTTATTTATAACTTGCTATATACAGTTATAAAATAAAATAAATGGCATGATGTTTCCGTTTCTTTGCGACAGAAATTGCAGTTCCTTTCATCTTTATTCTCCATTGATTTATTGGTGAACAAAGAAGATGCCGATATTCTGTATCGGAACCATTTTTCTTTTCTACTTGTGAGGGTGTTACCAAAGAGTTTTTTCGATCCCCTGATAATCTCCCCGCTGTCACTACATCCGAAACGTAGAAGTCTTTTTCCCCAGATCTACCGATGTTTTTTAATGAGACTTTGGTTAATTGAATAGTAATTGCTTTTATTGGATACATTTATCAATGCAATATATAAGGGAGTTGGGGCAGAGTATTAAAAACAACCTTGACTCTATTGATTCTTTTCAGTTGTAGGAACGTCTTAGGACAGGTTTGATCCAGATCCTTACTAATTTGGCCCAACGAAGTTAAATGGTGTATTTTGAAAAGCTCCTCTACCGGGTAGAACCTTGGATTGTAGTTTAAGGGTTCGTTTGCACCCAACAAAGGTAGAGCAAAGCCAATTGATGACTTCCACGAAGTGGTCATCTCCATCCAGTATTGTTTATATTTGATGGAAGTAGTAAACAGTTCTTGGGGTCCCATAATAACTCTTTGTTGAAGTTTATAGCCGGTTTGTTTTTCAAAATTCTCCTTTAGTTTTTGAGCCCAAAAGTCATTATTATTTTTTAACCTATGGAGCCATCCTAAATTTAAAGTTTTCCATAACGATTCAATGTTCTTTAATCCTAAGCCCCATTCGGAGCGTGGAGTAAACAAACGGTCACTTGATATGTACCCTCGTTTATTGCTCCAAATGTATCGCAGTTGAATGGTCTGAAGCTTTTTCGAAGTATCTTTTGAGTATGGGATGAATCTAAGCAGATGCACCACTTTAGGTATTACTAAAGATTTACAAATCATAATTCTGTCCAAGGTATTGAATGAAAGATAATCATATTGTGAAACTGTTTTCGTAATAGTTTGGATTATCTTTTCACGGTTACTACAGCAACCTTTTATTGAACTATAATTATGATAAGTCCAAGAAGAGACGTCTCTTGCTCGTATTTGAAATAAGGGAATTTATTTTTTAGAGGCTCTTCAATCGAAGTAAGTATCACACTTTTACTTCTATTAACCTCTAAACCAGACTCTTTCGAGCCAATTTTCAGGTTTAATATGGCAGAATTTATAGAATATATTATTCTGCTTTCAGTACCAGAATAAAACATAGTCAGGTCATCAGCATAGAGAAGAATGAGGGGAGATAGACTTGTGGATATTTCTACTCTTAGTAGATCGCTCAAACTGTCAATTACAATAAGGGAAAGAGTCGGAGATATCGGGTCTCCACGATAGATTGCAAAACGGTTTTCATCATTCGTTGAACCTACTTTCGATGATGATACTCGTAAAAAGGTACCAATCATATTTATGAAGTTCATGGAAAAACCTATTCTCCTTAATTGCAAAAACATATATTTATGATTAATAGAGTCAAATACTTTCTGCAAATCAATAAGAAGGGTAGCATACTCGACCTTTTACTTCTTGCTAAGTCCATAGCATCTTGAATAGAGCGTGAAATGTCCTCTGCCCTTCTGTGCTTCATGAAACCCTTTTGGAAGTCTGATATTATTAAGGGAAGAACTTTCATCATTCGATCGTTTAAGATTCCAGTCAGGATTTTGTAGGACGTGTTCAGAACTGTGATTGGTCTATAATTTGAAATATCAAGCCTGTCTTTTCCGTTTTTAGGAACTATTGAAAGTATTCCCTCGTTCATAAAATGGGGTACGTAGCCCAATTTCCAAATTTCATGAAATGCCTCCTCCAGAAGTGGTGCTAATTTTGTATCAATTTTTTGTAGAACTCAAAGGGAAGTCCAGAGGTGCCTGGTGTTTTTTATATTTCTTTCTATAGCCTTGTATGCATGATATGATTTCTTTTCAGATATGGGGGCTTCTAAGTCTTATATTTTTCTTCCGGAGCTGTACTGCTGGGTCGTCTAGGATTTCCTCGATATTATATCTTCCTTGTTCAGTCTCCATTTTTGACAAAATGGACAAGTACCGAGCTTTTTGCAGTCGCTACAGTGATAAAGATTGGAGTAATAGTCTTTTATTTCTTCTTTCTCTCTTCTAGGATCGTTGACAATTTTACCTTTTGTATTTTTAATTGAATTATCTTTCTAGAGCTTTGGATTCTTGTTTCCATAGCAGGAGAAGAGGGAAGAGGTTTAAGGTTATTGTCGACAATTTCTGACTTTATTCTTATCACCCGTCCTATATTTTGAAATTTTAAAATGCTTTCAATTGCTTCATTTATATCGGCTTTGTTCCCTTCTGTGTCTCTCAGTTTTAAGAGATCATTCAATTGTTCTTTTTCTTCGGAAGCTCGATTTTTTTCTTTCTCTATCAAGATCCTCTTGGCTTGGGCCTTTACTCTTTGCAGAGCAGAACACGGTGAAAGTATATTACTTTTGTACATATCTTTACCCTCATTAATTATACGCTCTATCTCCTTACACGTAGAGCTAGCCTCTAAAAGCGAGACGTTCAGCTTCCAATGGGTTTTGAACAACGTATTTGAATATGTACATAAGCCATGATAGGTGAATGGTCCGAGATTAATGAGGGTAGGGTTTTAAAGTCTTCGAGGTAATTTGAAATAAAAGTTGGCATTAGTATATAGTCTAGTCTCCTACTTATATATTTGCACAATTTTATATAGTTTGATAAATGTCATTTTTGGCCTTTCTTTGTCCAGAAAGAGATTTGAGTCCTCTAGTTTGAGTTTATTGATAACTCTTTCCAGGTCCTTTTTGTTTTTTAAATTATGAGACCCATTGTAATTCAACGAGTCTCTGCTTGGTTTTAGAGTTACATTTAGGTCACCGAGGATGATGGTGTTTTCATTACAACTATCGTCGACTATTTTGGAAAATAAATAACCTCCATCTCTATTAGGACCATAGATGGCGTGAATTCTCGTAGTTTTATTGGAGAAATTGCAGTCAACAGACACAAAATTACCTTTTGTGTCCGATTGGACTAGTTTTGGACATAAGGATTTTCTTACAAAGAGCAAAATTCCCCTTGAAGAATGTGAAAGTTTCGATGTAGAATTAGCAGAGAAGAATAAATGTGACGGTGGATAAAGGTGAGTCATTCTCAGAGGGTCTTCTAAACGAGTATTGATCAAAGCAACTACATCTGGAAAACCGAAGATCTTCGAGGCTCTCACAGGAGACGAAATAGAGTTCACGTTAAAAGACATAATCGAAATCTTCATCGTAGATATATACACTTTTTAAACTTATATTGTATCTCGAAACTAACGATAAAACTTTTTTTAAATTTGAGGGTAAAACTTGCGATTAAAGAGAATAAAATATGTCCCACTAAACTGGTCGCATAAAAAGTTTTTGGATTTAAAATTTTGGGCGTCTTAATCACGACTAATAAAAAGTTGATGTATGTGGCTGAACTGATCATATTTTTCTGGGCGTACTAGGAGTAGGTTGGTTCTTGTATATTGGGCAGTATGATGTTCTCTTCATGATCCCTGTCATAAACAGGAGCCTTTTTTTCATCATCATCTGTATCCTTTGCTTTTTTCTTTTTGCCTTGTTCTGGACTGCTAAGGCTCGTTAAATATTTTTGTTTTCATATTTTCCTTTTGACAACGTCGTTTTTCTTCTTAAGTACTTTCTGCCAGTCTGCTCTTAAAGACGAGGCCTTTGGCACATTTGGAAGGATGGTCAACTCTTCGTTTGCATTTTTTTATGTTGCTTGACCTTCTAGCAAATCGGTTTCTTGACAATCAGGCAAATCTTTGATTTTTGTATTTTCTTCTTCAAGAAGTAAAAGATCTTCCTCCCGAGTAGCCTACTTTTTTCCGCAAGATATTTCATCCTTGTGTGTCAAAAACGCAGGCATTTATAGTTTTGAGTTTGTTGTAGAATTGATACCAACTTACGGCCCTTTACAGGTAAAATCATTGGCAGTTTTCTCTTGGGTTTAACTTTAAACTTGATTATGCGGTCGAAAACTTCAGAAAATGACTTATCTTCGTCCCTCTCTGCAGTCATCGAGTGAGGAATACTCTCAAAATCGCCAACAACTTCACCTTATTCCGACAATATTTCCTTTAGGGGTTTAAAGTTTATTTCAATATCGTATGTTATTTTATTCGGGAAAACGTTTTCGACGATCTCAATGGGGCGTTAGATTTAGACAAAATTTCAAGTGAGGGATTGCTAATATTTGTGATTGGTGGCTTGCTCCTGAAAAAATATACATATACAAATAGAAATCGATTATTTGTTAGTTCTGTCTTCTGTATCTCCTCTTAAACAGTGTTTAATTAACTTTTCTATAGATTAGTTTAAGTTACCTAAGATAAAGACAAAGTGTTTTTTCTCTACTTATTGCGTTATGCCCATTGTTTATTCTTTAATTATTCACTCTCCTATTCCTTTAACCAATCACATTTCAAAAAAAATATTTTATTCGTAGTGACTATCATCTTGTTGTCTTAACATTTTTTTTACAGAAGAAACAAAAAAAACTATATTTCCTTCTCTTTTACTCGTCTTCATACTCTCTAGTGAATGAAAAAAAATAAAAAAGCAGTTCTTTGATCGATGAACGGATTTTAATGCTAGTGCAGTTATGTAAAAACGTCAAATATTTTATATCGAAATTATATATTATTAATATGCAGTGTCCGTCTAAATTAGCGAGCAGTGAATGCCTTTCTTTAGTTTTTAATACAAAGAGCAAACGATTTAAAAAATGGTAGAATCTTACCATATTTTTGTGATAAACATTTCATTCAATTTTACTGCATTAGCAGTGACCTACGACTTAGCATCGGTTAAATTGGTGGTGCCGCGGTTTTCCTCAGTAATCTTTATCTGTACGCCCCAAGTCGCAGTAACGGAGCAGATATATTCCTCCTCTTTAGATGCTTTGGCTGGAAATTCCTAATGTGAATATGTACATAGAGTTAAATTATTTTCATTATTAGCATATCCCAATTGTCATTTATTTATGTTTTTTTAATGTTTCGTCATATATTTATATTATTATTTACATCTGACTACCCTTTCTTTTGATATTAATGTTTGTGGTGCAATATGGAAGAAGGATTGATGTCTCCCTCAAGAACCTTTTTGACCCATCCGTTCCTTTATAGGGAAGAAATTTCGTTAGAAGTTCTTCTTTGGTCTTTCTTTTTTAATTTAATTTTACAATTACAAAGAGGAATTCTTCCAGTCAGGATTGGTCGAAATTGTTGTACAAAGAAAAAAATTATCTTACTGGAAGAAATTTGTCATTTCACTTAACTTCTTCTAGATCCAGAACACGACCTTGATCAGCAAGAAGTAAAAATAGACAGTGATTTAATTACTTACACTTTTGACGCTTAAATCGATTCTGCGCAACATCGTTGACAAAGTTATATATTTTTGGATTGAATTTGGGACTGGAATGTAATTACTTTTCTTTGCAAAAGATGATTTTTAAATAACCTACCCCGATCGGAACAAATGTATTATTATTTCTTTTTTCCATCCGTTGTCGTAACAGAAAATAACTGCCTCTTCTTATTGTTAGAGGCTTATGTCAAAGACAATCTTGTCTGTTGGTCGTCTTAGGCTCATGATGCTCCGGACCACTTTATTCAGAGAACGAACTGAATTACGTTAAAACTTAACTTGGGTTGCCGGCTGAAGTATCCTCATGGTCCTGTTTCGAACTTGATTAAGTCTTGCAAATTTCTTGGAATACTTTTTCACTTGCATCCTAAAGCTCTTGGTACCACCATTAATTATTTATTTTTGTAACCGGCTGTGATACAACATTTTCAAATCTGCAATGTGTGTATTTTGAAAGCCTATACATATTTTACGTTGCATTCAATGAAATGAACTGGAAATGAAGTAAAAAATCAGCAAAATATGTTTTTTTCTTCTATTTTTTTTGTTGTAACCAATCAAAGTGTGTTTTTTAAATAAAATTATTTTAAAATGAAAGTTCCCTAATAAAGACGGACCTTGCTTATCTTCAAGATAGATATCATATATTTAATGGTCCCTTAAGCCCCCAATTATCAGCAAGAGGATGAGTGAATGGCATATCTAAAGATTTAAGAATAAGATATCAAGCACACATATACAAATAGACAATGAAGACTCAAGTTATTTGAAAAGGAAACAGCACTATTAAGTACCAATCCATCGATGCCAATTGATAATAGCCTACTACTACATGGCAAACTCCATAAGATATTGAAATAAATAATCAAATCTTCTCACATTAATAAAGGCAACATGGAAATATGATCCATATAGAGGAGGAGCTCGTCTTTATGACTGTGAAAAACATATTAAAAGATAAAGAGCATCAAACACCAAGGGATGCATTTATATATCAATATGGCCATACATTGAAGTATGCTAAAAACTCATTGTCATAATACTTCTCTTTATGAACATTGTTTGATCAGAGGGGGGACAACCATGCGCAAAATCACGCGCCTGACTATAACCATAAAGCTCATCCTCATTTCCGTTCCATTAACTTTTATTTTATCCCAAAAACACTTTTATATGCTCATTTCATAATATGTAGTGTCTATGCATGGACAATGCTAATGGAATAGATATGACAAGGAATTAAACAAAGGAGGGTATTTATATGTCTCGTGAGTCAATTATCTGATGTAAAAAAAGTAAAGGAACTTTGAGAGAGAGAGAGAAAGATGGAGAGACGAGTAGTTGTTGTTGTTCTTAGGTAATATAGAAATATCGATATTATATATGAAAGAAAGGGTAATGGAAGACTAGGAGGCCATAAATAACTTTACTACAGGCTTTTTCAAAAGTTTTTGTAGGGAGTAATTTTTGAAAAGTATATATATATTTTTTTTAAGTTGGTAATTTTTTTTTTTTGGAAAAGTAAAGTATAAAATATGCACTTGAACAAACTGTTTTTTTAGATGTGCATTTCTATTAACCCCACTTATTGTTTGTATACTAAGGCATATTGTACCCTAAACACAAGGATGATATATGACAAATGCGACGTTCATTTGGTTTATTTGACAATTTATAAAAAAGGCCTTAGACGTTCAAAATTTGTACATTTCCGTTCGTTTAATAAAAAAGTTGTATTTGTAATAAAAGACTTGAAAAATGTATTCTTATGTTATGCTTATACTATACTAAAATCCATCCAATATGTTAGATTATGAAACTTGTTTTTTTCGTATAGGAACATTAATAATACAAAATGGAGTTTTTTCTATATTGTGGTATCTCATATATTAAAAAGAACAAAAAATAATATTCTCGATGATGAAATGGTTAAATTATTTTCAAATGTAGCATTTTTGAAATTATTGTTTTGCACAATTTATATGCTAAAACGTTAGTGAAAGCCACTAAAAATTTTGCTGAATATTTTTTTTCTTTTCTAGAATATGTTTTAATATGCATTTAATATTCGCTTTGAATAATCTTATTATCCTTGATTAAGCCTGTTCATGTTGACTTAAGGCTCTTCGAGAAAATCACTATAATTCTAGAAAATGAACTGACAAGTCCTTCTACCCCAACAAAGTCCTATAAAAGTTGGAGTTATTTATAATGTGTTGGCAACGGGCAAACCCTTCTTCTAAAAAACTTTCCGCACCAATTAAAAGTAAAAACGATAAAGTAAGCTTCTGACCAAGACAAATAAATCGACCTAAAGGCTTACAAAATATTTTTTTCTTATGCAGTCAGATTGATATCTGTGGTGTTGATAACACATTTAGAGCAGCAAGGTTTAATATCAAAATGTAGTTAGTAGCAAAACGCATCAGTAATTTAATAGTGCATTCATTCTAATTGGCTTATGATTTCCATTTCGTCTTTAATCTACGTGTGAATATACTTTTCATATGAATATTTTATGTGAGAGAAATCAAAATATTTATTAGTATCGTTTTGAATCCTTTATTATTTTAGTTGTAAGAATGACAAAAATAGTCTATATGTCTCTTGTTGAATTTTCGTAAGTGAAAAAAGTATACACCGATAAAATAAAAGTTCTTCTATATATAATTACTAAGGATATACAAAATAATTATACAAGTTTTTGATTTAATCTTTTAAAGCGAAGCATAGTACTCGTGTAGATAAAAATGTGTTCTTGCAATACATTATAACATTGAGTGGGAATTAAGAGGTTTGCAAACGTGCATGTATGGGAAATCTATAAAACTGTATTTTTCCAATGTTTCATATAGATATACGTACCTAGATGAATAATGCATTGGAGGAGAAAATATAGTTTTTATATACTGGGTCAGCTTCATGGGTACATTATGCTATTAGAAGCAGGATTATATAAGGAGTACTTATTTTTAAATAGTTAAACAAATTGGAATAAATAATATATAATATTTTCTAAACCACTTCTTTCATATATTTTGAAGTAATTATGAACTATTTTATCGCAACAACTTATTCTATTATTTAATTTTTTAAATAAATTTCAGCAACAACAAATAAATTGACTGTAAACGAGATTACATGGAACCAAATTTTATGGTCAAAGTTCCAAAAAAGTATAGTTCAATAATACTTAAATATTATTTAGAGTGATATACTTACTACAGATCGTCTGGGTTTGCCCTGGATTTGCTCAAGTAGAGTGAGGAAGTGGCTAGCCGGTACCACAGCCATTTTTGTCCTGAGTCGCTGTTTGTATCTTGCATAATGATTAATGGATCCAGAAATAGTATGTCGTTTTCACATCTTAGGATTTTTCTTCTTCATTTTACAATCAAAGATTGATTTCTTGTGTTTATAAGATATATCCGTATGACTTCGTTAGTAAGAGCACCAATACCTTTATAAAATGGAATGGGTGGGCAGACACTGTTTTTTTATTGGCAAAGGCTTGCAATATTTTTATCGTAGGAATAGGATATAGTTTTTAGCAGGAAACGATCGGGTACCCGGCCCGGGTCCCAGCTTTTTTTTTGCGTCCCGGCCCGGCCCGGTTTTCCGCTTTTTTAAGACACCGGGCCAGGACTTTAATATTTTTTCAATATTTCGTTTGTCATTCATAATTTTTTGTAGAAACTACTTTCCAAAAAAAAAGTGAAGATGTTTTTTCTAGGAAGGAATTTTCGAAATATTTTTTTTTTAAAAAATACATCACTTTTACTGAGATTTTTTTTTGGCGAAAGTCTTTTCTAAAGAAACGTCGTCAATTTTTTTATAAATTCTTTTTTTATAAAAAAACTTCATCACTTTTTCAGAGACTTTTTTTATTATAAATTATTTTCTAAAAAACCGTCGTCAATCTTTTGCTCTTTTCTATAAAAAACGTCGTCACCTTTTTCGGAGGATTCTTTTCTTAAAAAAATGTCATCACTTTTTTTGGAAAGTCTTTTCTAAAAAACTTCGTCACTTATTTTGGGGAAGTTATTTTTTATAAAAAAACGTCGTCACTTCAGAATGTCAAAGGAACGAAAATATTTATTAAGTCCCGGGCAGGTTTTGGCCCGGCTCGGCTGGAAAATTTCAAGTCCCGGCAAAAAAAGTGTCCCGGTCGTTTCTGGTTTTCAGGAATAATTTCTAAGTAAATTAATTGACCAATTGAAGTTGCATGATATTCTAAAAGCTCGGGAGTCAATATTAAAACAGCCTTTTTTATGAGGTCTCATTTAAGCCAAAAAAGAAAGATTCCCATCATCAACACATTTTTCTAACATAGTTTAGCTGGGTTTTTTAAGCTTTAAGGGTCCATAAAATTATATAGCAAAATTGCCATCCTATTACATCGTGGAAATAGTTTTTAATTATCTTTGCCCAAATATAATCGCTTAAAGAGATCACATAACCATGATAAATTCAATGAACTCCACATGAATCCAATAATTAGGGATCCAAGGCCTCATTTGAGATGAGTATATTCCTCAAGATATACGGCCTAGAGCTTCTCCATATGATGATATCTATGATTTTAAATATTTCTTTACAAAGGTTTCCTAAAAAAAATATATACTTTAATATATGCAAGCTTTCTTGGAAGATGTTGACGTTTCAGGCAATAAGTAGCTCGTATCATGAAAGGAAGTGATTCTATAATATAAATCTTTCTCCTAAATGATACACGGATTTTGTTTTTATCTATATTGTAAAATTCATTTAATGAAGGAATATAAAATATGCTTACTCCAAGCATATTTTTTAAAGTTCACATAAACTATGTCATCCGATATTTCGTTCAACGAGTCTTCACAATTTGTAATGACTTTTATTTTCTTTATAATCAGACAAAACGATATTTAAATATGACGCCGTAGATTTTTTTATTGAAAATTTTAATGTACTTACAAAGTTCCTTATTTGTTTCCTAACTGGAATTCTTGTCATTGTTAATTTTATTTCTGATAGTATTCCTCTCTTCTGCTTCATTTTTCATTTTTCTTATAAAAAATATATATGACATAAGTCTCGATTTTTTAAGGGTGTCCATCGATGATGCAAGTCTCTTTTCATTGACTTTTAACATTTTTTTTAAATCATTAAAAGTGTATCCTAATAACACTCTTTTGTTACTACAAGTAAATAATATTCAATTTCCATTAGGATTTGAAGGAAGACGAAAATATGCAAAAACAGGTCTAAGAGGTAGCAAGACAGGACACAAAAGTTTGGTGAAATGCCGTTGATTCACTAACTCAGATAGGTTTCATCTTTTAATTGTATCCTCCAGGTCCGTTACATTTATTTTGTTATTTGATCCTTATATCCTCGAGCATCTCTAATTGGTCTCGAGTGATATTAAGGTCTCCAACTATTTGACGTTCAATATCCTAAAGGGTAAAGGTGGTCTTTTAAATATTTGAAAACAAATCTTGGCGTTAAAATTTATCTAGTATATGGCATATAAAGTTGTTTAAAAAAATCTAGGGCTATAAAATTACCTTCAGTGTCTGAGGTAACTAGAACCGGTTCCCGTACCTTTTTTATTAAAACTACGATAGACCTGGAGGGATGAATAAAATCTTGTTTGCTTCGGATATAAAACTTTATTTGACTGAGGAAATGAATGTGATAGGCTTTAAATATGTATATCTCCAACTTTGCATGTCAGCGAGGATAAGAACATGGGATAAATTAAACTAAATATGTACCCAAACACCTTTCTAGCACGGATCCCTGATGCAATGGAGTTGCCATTGTAAGTAATAATCGAGCTCCTTTTTGTAACTCCTGAAAAAATGCAAAACGATCTAAGGTTGCTCGGAAACACTGTTTTAAATATCTGGGTTTCCGATATCCTAAAAACAGGCTTGTGCGCGTTAGCAACCTTAGCGTTGGTCCGTTCGATTTAAAAAATCTTTTTAGGGCGTTCGTCCGTTCAATTTTTAGCGTTAATTTGTTCGTTTTGGTGTTCGTCAAAAAATATCTACTTCCTATTTTAAGTTTGATAAAATTCCATTATTAAAAAAACGTCCTCACTTTTATCCCAAAATGACACCATTAATTTCAATCGCATTTTTTTTTGTAAAAAACTTCCTCACTTTTTGTTCTGAAGTGGTTAAGAAAAATTGATTCAACTTCTTGTATAAAAAACGTCCACACTTTTGAAAACAATATAAATTGAACGGACGAACGCCAAAAAATTCATTTATATTCCGTTCCGGCGTTCGATTTTGAGCATGCATTCTCGAACAGCGTTCGTTTTTCCGTTCAATCAACAACCCTGCCGGAAAATTAATTTTAATATCAGTGTTTTTTTGTTACCTTGTACGTAAGTTCTTTGGAAAAACAAAGTTATTTGACTTTTTAATGCATACTTATTATAAAAACATATTTTATTGTTAAAATATTCAAATCTTTCTATCTCAATGTCTATATATGTATAAGCTTATGTGTTAGTTCCTTATTATAAATATTATGCAACATCCGTGCAGTAGTCATAAGGATTGATATCCAATAAACTGGGGCAATCCTTTTTTGTATAATAGATTTATAGTCCATGGGGATGCATCTTTTATCGATAAAGCAAACATGATATCAGAGCTCTGCATTTTCGCAGCAATTCAAAAAGTGATAAAATATATACTAGTAAATGCAACATAAATAAATATATTTATACTAGTCATTATTTATATTTTAGCCTATAAATACATTGGATCTGAAGAAGAAAGCATAATATTTTGGATAAGAGGATTGCACTTTTTTCATAGGGGGATTAATGCTCTTGATTAATAACAATGATACAACTACATACCACATAAAAATTATGGCAGGGTCTTCAAATATGAAGATAAACAAACATTACATCATATTCGAACATGTGATATCGACATGAGTTTGTATCTAACATTCTAAGAAGTGTTTGATACCAATTGTTTTAACTGAAAATATTTTGGTTTCTTTACATTTATATCCTTTCATAATAATAGTTTTTGTCAAAAGTATATTATTTTTTTTTTTAAATACATAATTAGTATGCTTTAAAAACAAATAATATATTTGGGTAAATGAAGTAGTAATAATTATTTTGTGCATTATACTTATTAACAAATATGATATGATGAGAAATAAGCTTATATGAAATGAATTATTGCCCAACTATGAAGGGCGTAAGTACGCCAATCTAATCCAGCCAATATCAACTTGGGGTCGCTAAATATTCCTAAGGGTCGCCAAATCAATGAGGAAAGATATAAATGTGAAAAATAATGTGGAAACATATTCGCAGAATTTCTAACGCTGGTAACAATTGCTTTGTCAATTGCATCCACATGTCTAGGTGAAAAGGCCTTTCCTTTGCTGACATACATAAAAATCAAGCACAGACCACGACTCCTCAGAGTTGAAAATTACCATTGTGTGGCATTATCAATTATAAAGCCAATAATTGAGCTGCTCTGTTCAAAGAAGCAGGCTCAGCATACATGTGGTGATATCTGGCTTTGTGAGCAAAGACGACACATCAAAACAGATAGGATAATTGTTTTTGACTATTAATTTTGTACAGGTTACATGTTTTGATGGTTGTCATTCTATATTAAAAGACTATGAAGCTTGCATTTTTAAAACATTGAACCGTGTTTGAACAGCTGTTTTTTTGGTCGTTGACCTAATTTTCTAGCCTAATTATCAAAACGTTGCTGAAGTGTAATTATGAGTGCTTGTTAATTTGGAATCCGACATACACTTTATGGATCAGGTGGTGTTTCAGCACCGCGGAAAGCGAATTTGCATGCGTTTTTATTGAATTAAGGGGGGTTGCGACTTTATAAGGTTGAGAACCACTACTCTCATTATTACAGCATAAAATCACACAAAAAACACCCCATTGTTAACCACATCTTGTTCAGAAGCTGAGAAAATGAGGGGGGGGGGGAGAAAAACTTATTGTGGTGTCACTGGGAAAATTGGGGATAAAGTCTTTATTGCACTTCGGAGAACCCGATTAAGAATAGTAATAAAAATGAAATTGTGAGATCAGAGCTCATTAACTAGACAAAGTCTTCATATTTGCACCGATAAAAATCCATTCAAGGCATCCAATCGATGGACTTTACAATTAAAATAAACGGTTTCAAACAGATACGATATTGTCACAGGCAACAGGACATCATTAAGATATCCATCTACCAAAATCAATATAATCGTGGCCAGTTTTGACAGTACTTGTGCATTTGACTGCATTAATTTAATTCAGCGAACAATGAAAGAAAAATAGATATACCAGTTAGTATCAGATCATGATAGAACCCTCCTAAAAGTAGAACTGTGAACGCTGAGCTTCAAAGTCTGCATTATCCCAACTCGGAGTAGCCCTCGAAGAAGAGTGCTTTCACCTCCGATTTGGAATTTGTCACAAGGACCATTAGTGGAATTTTTTTATAAAGATGTATTCAAAGCTGTTTGCTGTGTTAATGGCATCTTTGGGCAATAAGATGAAAGTCTTACACCGTCATTGGGTAAATGTAAGAGGCTATCAATACGATACTTAAAATCGGGACGATAAAAAGGTCAGACCTTTAACCTAGACAAAAACTAAAGAATGTCTTATAAAAGAATACATACTGCGATCAAAATACTATGTATAAAACAAGGCTTGAAATTATATACGATAATACTGAGTGATATTTAAAAATGTTATAGTCGTTTTAAAGATAGGCATAGTATGATAAAACACATATGATGATAAAGAGCCAAATTCGAAACCTGTTAAACTTTGACGTGTTGTCGTGTTGTTCAACCCTACAAAGAACCTGGATCATTCCTCGCCCATCTTAGTAATGAAGAACATAAGTGCACAATGCAACATCTGAAATATATGCCGTTTGGCCAATGCATTAATACTTCCAACTTCCCAACGACCCAGTGCGAAAAACTTCTTAGCCAATTAGATTCAATCTTTGATTATATTTACATATCACTTTTATGAAGCAAAAACATGATATAACGAAAATGCAGCCTGGTTTCAGAAACGTATTCAATCAATTATCTGTAGTACTCACCAAGTGTTTTAAATTGTGCAAGGTGTCGACGAGAGCGCAAGGCGCTTCGAATATCAGAAGTGGAATATGTCCATGCTTTAACGACCTTTGCATAAAGACAAAGGATATTAACTACGCAGCAGATAAAGTCAGTCGAGCTTTTAACTGACAAGGATGGCTTTCAAAGATATCGGCTTATCTTTGGTGAATACGCTGTATGCTAGGCCTGAAGTGGCTTTTCAATGACACAACACTCCGTCTTCAAAGTTACAAACCTTGAAAAAACTCCGACCTCGACCCAGATCAACTATATGAGAGTATGGGAAGTTCATTGTACAACGATCACCTGTCCTTAAAGTATCAACCATCCCCTCCCCCATTCTCAGAAGATGGTAAAAGATAAAGTGCTGACCGGGCACTTGAAGTCGGTCCAGTCTTCTCAGGATTCTTAAAAGGGGTTTTCTTGATTTTGAAAAAAAAAATGATATTCTTAGATCACCATGTATCATTCCGCAACGCTAACAACTCTCTCTACAACGACATGGAACGGATCTCAGAACTGAAGAATACAATGCCCCGTTTTAACGGACAGCAAGGATCGAACCTCAACATGTTCATCTCGAACATAGAACGGATAGAAGGTACAAGAGATATCCGATGCAAACACAGCCGAACTGGCACATTCGTACATGACCGGAGAAGTCTCGGAGTGATACTCCATAATGAAAAACCAAAAAGATGACAAGACGGCTACAAGCTGGAAGAGGACCGGGAGCAAAGGAACCTCTCAGACCCGAAGAATCATTCACCCAGTATTACGGAAATTACCTTATCCAAGGCAATAAAAGACTTCTGCCGGCTCATAATATTAAACGAATTTTCCATGGAACTACAAAAATCCTTAAAACGTCGACCACAGGGAACCCCTATCCGACGTCATGATAAAAATAGGAGAAGAAGTAAGAAAATTAAGCCTATCTACTCCCATCGACGCCGTCTCACACCGACCAATGCCACAGCAACAAAATACAAGCCATAGCTACAATACACCCCAGAGGTTCAGAGGGAGAGGGAGAGGAAGAGGTCGACCAGATTCAAAAACAACCAGAGACGAAAGAAGAGAGAAGAAAGTATTTTGTACATACTGTAACAAATGGGGATAGCATAAAAAAGAAAAATGTTACCGGTCCGTCGATGAAATCGAAACACGAAGCCAAGATACAACTAACCAAGCACTTAATGAAGAAACGGTTTTTTTAAAAGGAGTGATGAACAAGCTGCACCTATCACTCCAAAAATTATAACAGTATCAGAAATGGCAACACATCGACCGCAGCTACTAATAAAAGGGCAAAATGGAAACCAAATATATGCGCTCTTCGACTCCGGTGCCTCCGTGTCCTGCATCAAAGAAGACTGCCTCCAAAAGCTGCAAAACGAAAGAATTGCGAATAATAACGCATATTCCTTTCGTACAGCAAATGGAAGCTCTCTCATCACGTCAGGGAAGTACTCAATAACATTCTCAATAAATAATAACGAATTTACTCACCCTGTATTCTGTTTCCCAAACCTAGCATCAGATGTCATACTCGGCACGGACTTCCACTCCAAACACGACATCTGCATCCACGGCTCAGAGGTGAACTTCCACAAGGACGTACACTCAATAGGACACGGAGGCACAATCAGGGCACGAAGAGCGCAAACCATACCAGCATATTCCGTCAAAATACTCGAAGTAACCTCCAAGAATGGAAATCAATCAATGATGACCACCGAAGGAACCAGGAACGGAGTACGCATTATCAACTCTATCTGTTCATACGACGAGAAAGGACACGGACACATATCGGTAATAAACACAAACCCTTCAATAATTAAATTCGACCGGAATGAAGAAATCGGCGAAGCTTTCCTATACAAAGACCCCGAGCAACGTAACATTGATATGATAAACGGCATGACAAACTCAAAAACAAAACAAAATACTTCAGCAAACATATCCTTAAATGAATTACAAATATCGGCACCCCCACAGTGGGAAGATCAATATAGACCTCACCAATATTCTGCGTCAAGAAAAAGAACGGCAAATGGAGACCCGTAATAGAAATACAAAAGAAAATATACCCCCAGGTCTAGGGGCAACACGATATCAAAGAAAGAATGGCAAACAATAATGTCAAAATAAAAACCTCCTTACAAACAAATCCAATAAAATAAAAGCAAAAACCCGTCAAAGATTACAAGATTAAACCCTCTTATACAATGTTACAATACATTACAAATGAAATGAGTGCCCCAGACTTCTTTCCCTGCAACATAGCAGCAATAATCCTCGAAACCGAAATATATGCACTCAAACATGGAGAAATTATCCACTTCGAAGCAAAGGAGCTCATAGAAGCCCAGAAAAATGGCCATAAATGTTGACCAATTTACAATAACTTGCTGACAAACAATACAAAGGAACAACACGTTACCTTATACAATAATATACCTATGATCAAAGAAACAAACCAACTCACAATCGTGGTCTCAAAAAGTCTTAGACGAAAAGTCATGAAGATTTATCATGATAAATGTTGGGAGGTCATAGAGGATATTTACCTACACACAAAAAAGATCAAAGAATACTTCCATATACCCCAAAACGCAAAACACTTCGCAGATTATATAAAAACTTGTAGACAATGCCAGTTTAACAAGAAAGGGCCAACCACAAAAAAAAAAGCCCTAAAACCATTATGGATCCTATGCAAATTTAACGAAAGAATCCACTCAGACTTAATAGTCCTAAAATCAACATCCTCAAATGGCTTTCAATACATAATGAATATAATCGACACATATTCTAAATATACCCTCTTCGTACGGTTAAAAACAAAAGTAGCCACAGACATAGTGAACGCATTATTAAATAATTGGATTAAAAATTTCTCGTTACCGACAACGATACAGAATATACCAATCAACTAATAGAACTGACAAACATCTTCCACGGATCATGACAACTTTAATTATTTTATTCGGACAACAAACTTGATCAATAGATAATAAATATTCAAAACTACTTTTCAGATCTATTTAATCGAACGAAAAGATGCAAATATGGGTTAATTGATTCTCCACTTTCCAAAAGCCTTAAAAACCAATATTCTGATAAAGTAGATGAACTGTGAAGTTAATATGCCTCATACATTGTATTTATCCCTGAAGTATTAACTTTAACAAAATAAATGGAAGCTCTTTTACATCGTTAAAATATATATTATCCGAATTACTAAGTCTAATACGATGATTTAAATAAAATAATAATATAACTTTTACTTAGAAAGCAATACCCTGGGCATAAAATAATTATTCTTAATTGCTATATTTTAATGGAATTGATATATCATACGGAACTTGAATATCACAGATCGACAAATTTTAGTTGAACTTACTTGATTGAACAAGTGAAATATGAAATAATACCCAACGAATCCAAATATGATATTCATATCCTTTTAGCAATTATTTATCCTTAAGCCCATGATATTTAAATACGCTGATTATTGAAATAAAAAGTACCATTTGTTCTATAGATATATAAAATATCATACAATAATTATAATTACATAGAAATTGACAATCAATTAAATACACTGATAAAAAAAATAGTAAATATAGTTTCAAAAAAAAAAATATATATATATATATATTTGCATTATCTAGCAATTTTTATTAACGACATTATTGAAAAGAAGAAAAAAATATATATATATATATATATATGTATATATATATGTATATATATGTATATGTGTATGTGTGTATGTGTGTGTATGTATATATGTATATATATATATACAATAAGTAATAGGTTTGGAGAGCCAAAAGTGTATTGCTGCAACACTTAAATATATTATGTTTAGTATTACTTCAGAGAAATCTACTTATGTTTTAATACTTTTTACATTCATCTTGCTTTATCGATTATTGTAATCAACTCAACTAACTAGAAGAATATTTATTCAGTCTATTTTCACTGATGCTTTAGAAAAGAATAAAATCTAATCTTCTTATCGAAATTACAAATATTTTTTAAAGAGCTATTTATATATCGCAAAACTTATAACTTAAGCCAATTGTTATAAGACAATATTTGTAGTTAGATCTAACCTAAAGCTTAAATAAAGTATATCGAGTGTGTAACTTGTTTTGATTTTATTTATTGCAACAACAATCTAACTTTAAATAATTACGCAATGAACACGAATTAATTCTTTATTGTTGATTGAAGTTTTGTGACCGACATCTTGTATTAAAATATGATCATCAAAGAGACTATGACATCATCGGTACATTCTTTTTATTAAGTGTCTGCGCTACTTTTTAAATATCACATACCTGGTATTCTATATACCTTGGATGAACAAGAAATCCAGAGAAGAGCGAAAGAGCAAGAATTTCAAAGGAAGAAAGACAACTGGAAACCGAAACAATGAAGGAACAGGAAGAAGAGAAAACACGGATCGAAGACCAAGAAAAACAATAGAAAGAAGCTAAAGCCGAGAAAAAGAGGATCGAAAAAGAGAAGTTGAAAGAACAAGTCGAAGAGAGGAAACTGATCAAAACTGAAGAAAAGAAGAAGCTAGCGGTTGAGAAGCAAAAGAAGCTCGAAAAAAAAAGAGGAAGAAAAGAAGATTAAGCTGGAAGAAAAGAAAAAAAAAGAGGAAGAAAATAAAAAATAAATTGGAGGATAAAAAGAAAATAGAAGACGGGAAGAAAAATAAATTGGACGACAAAAAGAAGATGAGAAGCAAAAGGCTTAGAACAGAAACAAAAGGCTCAAGAGGAAGCTAAAACAAACAACGATGAAACCCCAAGGACTGATTCGTCAAGTCAACAGGAGAAGCAATGTGTTCATGGTAGCACAAGTGAAGTTTCTCCACTAAAAAAAAAAAGGATATATTTAAGTGAAAACGAAACCGAAAGGAAGTAAAAATTACAAGATGTAGATGATAAAGAAGAAGCTGCCACGAGCAATGGTAATATAAAGGTCCAAGACGTTCTACATCTCGAGAAACAAAGAATACTGATACAGAGCCACCTAAATCCAATAAAAGGTCTACTCCTCGGTCGCAATCACAAGAAAATAAGTCCATTGGTGCTGAAGATAAGGAATCTACTAATGAAGTAAATCAAATCCAAGAAACCGAAGATAATAGTGAAATTAGTTCTCCTCAGGATGGCAGTGTTTTTATACAAAAGCATGCCACATCACGCTCAACCCCGAGATCCAAAACAAAGGAATCAAATGATATATTGCTCTCTAATGACAATTTAAAAATATCAGAGTTACAAGAGGCAGAAAGTATAGGAGGAGAAATCGAAAAGGCCCCAAGTCTCAAATGAGTTCACATATGAAAGAGACAATCCCAAGTCTCAAATGAGTTCACATATGAAAGAGACAATCCCATGTCTCAAATGGGTTCACATATGAAAGAGACAATCCCAAGCCTGTATAATACAAATATCCCCCCTCCTCAAAGAACAAATAAATACAGTTAAACGTAAACACTTTTTAAGGATAGAAGAAAAGCCAAACAAAAGCCATACAGAGCTAGAATTAAGAGGGAACAGAGAAAATGAAAAACTCGAGAACTGTGACTACTAAAATACAACCTTAACCATGCAAAATACAAACCCGCAGTACATCGGCAAAAATTATGAAAGAACAAGATTAATAATACGAATAATAATAACAAAATAAATAAATATCGCAAACCACTCACAAATCCATAGCCGATAAACCCTAACAACAAATACCTTATTGTTAAAGCGAAATCACATGCAAAATTATATTAAAAAAAAAATGATAATAATATATGTAGATATCTTTATATACCATTACTAATATATCATACTCATCCATAGCTACCCCGACAAAATGAACATCGTCATCTATACGGTAACACTCATGAGGATTATACAAACGAGTACAGCAAGAAACATTTTTTTTTACAAATCAGCACGATCGACAAAAATCTACTAAATATCCCTTATTTACAAATAATAAATTCATAATTACAGATATCTCTTATTTTAATATTCACCTCAAAAGCGAAAAAATACACCCAAAGACAATCCAAGGCCCTCCAATACCCTCCTCAGCGATGTTGCAACAAACAAGATGAACAAAGAATTTATCAGCCTCGTCATGGGCCGATACAACGACAAAACACGGAAAAAGAAGAACATGCTCGAACTTCGGCCGACACCATTATACAAAAAGAAGCGAGGGCTCAAAGATCTTCACCATAACCCTCCTATTTATCATATCCGGAGCTGCACTAATTACAGCGATCAACATCATAGAAATAGGCCTTTCAACTCCATACGAGATCTTCGCCAGCAAGGAAACTACACCAACGAACCAGCCGACATCAGATTGAACGGAGACAGCGACGAAGACGACATCTTTAGTTTCGAAAGACGAAGACAATAAGAATATACAACTACAATCAACCTTAATATTGTAAATGAATAAGTAATATCGCCCTATTTTCCCATTCTACACCCCCCCCCCCCCCCCCCCCCCCAACTCCTTAATGTTAATACTACACCCCCCCCCCCCCTAATTCCTCATTCTAATAACGTGGGAAGGGATGTTGGACAGAAGTCAACATATACCTTAGAAGTATGTGAAAGTTCATTGTACAACGATCACCTGTCCTTAACTGTACACCATACCATACCCCTCCCCCATTGTTTATGTTAAAGATAAAGTCATCTTAATAAAGGCAGTTGTAAACAGGACTCCTCTCCCTACGGTCATATCTTATTACAGGTTCTACAACTA
>CP045897.1:4160348-4283603 GCA_013387185.1 Caligus rogercresseyi | reverse complement strand
TATATATATATACATTAATGTTCTATGAATTTGTCATAAAAAAGCTAATTTCCTTTAATTTGTTTTTCAAAAAGAAATTCGCCGAGTTATACATTGTGGAGGCTAAAATAAGTCACAAAACCGAAAAAAACTATCATTTCATGCAGAAAAACCATATCAGAAAAAAATAATGTTTTAATATGTATCATTGGCTTAGTTTGAGTTATGTGTCAACCAGTTCGAGTATACATGCATTACTAATCCAAAAAAACCATTCATGATACCTTGTAACTAAATCTTCATGATATTCTTGCCTTCTACAAAAATAATGTCTTAGTCGTTCCTTGTGCATACACATATAAATTATTCATTGACCCTTGACTTTTGTGAATTCAAATCAATGTGGACAAGCTATATGTTATCCATCCAATTATTCCAATATGTCCGAAATAAAAGTCTGTATACCAACTATAACTCTATGATAAGGAAAATGCTTTAATGAATCTAGTATGCATACCTCATAGGGGACTTAGACGAATTTTGTACTAATAGGTATTAATATTATTTTAAATTCTTGAGAACTATCTAATGCATAGAATAAATATAATAATAATAATAATATATTTAAAGTAGTTGTAGAGGAAAAAAACGTATTTAAAATTTACATAAACACATGCAGACATTGCGGTTGGCAGGGTTCTGTTGTTACTAGGCATACAATTTTAATGTGCCTTTAAGCTTATTGTATATGCAAGTATTGCTCTGTTTTATTTGAACATTGCTCCATACCCATTGCCCCATGTGTTCTTTATGGTCTTGTTTATGTGATAGAAGGAGGAGGGCTTGGGTAGTCTTCACAAATCAATGCACTACGTCTTATTTATGAACAAGATATGGAAAAAATTAGTATGGTTTTATGGTGCCTACATCGTCACATTATACACAAAATAATAATAAAACCAAGGATTTATATATATATTTATTTATGTATATATCAGCAAGAGGAGTATAAATAAGCATTTATTTTTGCATCTTCTATTTTTTTTTCTTTTCGGTTAGGTCTTATTTAGCTTGAACATATAAAATAAAGATTACAGTATAAACATTTACCAAACATAAAATGGGAACATTGTGTTTAAAACAAACATACATTGCTTGATTTGACTTATTCTTTTCAAACAGATATATAGATAATACATTTTTTTTTACACGGGGGCTTATATGTACATTGGTATAAAAAAATGTGAGTAAGGGAAGGTGATATAAAACTTCAAACATCACATAGTGAACATTAAAATCGTAATTTGGAATCACAAGCTCCTTTTGTATGTCATAAAATAAATATTAAAACACTTTTATCTAAATTTCAAATGCGGAAAATTTAAAATCAGATAAAGAACAGAAACGATAGCATTAATCATAAAATGTTATTCCAGACATTTAAAACTCTCCTAACGCGGGTAACGATGCCTGGAGGGATGTGGCTACCTTGCGATCTGCAAGCGTAGATCACTCTCTGCACTTTTGCAATGCAGGCCTCTACTTTGAATTTTGACTGATATTTTGAAGACGTTGCGATGAGCCAATCCTTTTTGGACGGATAAACCCCAGTTCTGACAAAAGCTCTTCGTTAACTTGGCTCACTAAAGGGTGGACGAAGGAGCAGTTATAGAACAAATGTTCTGACGTTTCTACTTCAAGTTGGCAAAAGGAGCACTTAGTCGAGTCCGAGGACTTGTTTGTGAATATGGAGGATGTGGCGACTCTGTATCTAAGCCATTTTTCAACCTGTGTTGTTAGGGGATTGGCCATAATGACCCTCGGATCCAAATCTCTATTTTCAACACCGAGCCTCTCACATCGTCTTGACACAAGTGTTCCAGCCGAACTGGTTCTCTTCTGAGAAATTATTCCCTCCCGTACTCCTCTCGAGGAAGTGCCTCCGATAGCATGATAGAAGGTGAAGGGGGGTCTATCGCTTTCCTTGTAGATGTATCCGTCAGTATTCTGATTCGGTGATGGGTGAGAAAATTCATTTCGTATACTTCTTCGCTGTGTTGCCAGAATTCTGCTACTGAAGTTATCAGTTTTGATGCACTAGAAGCCTGACCAGAACCAAACCGTGGGTTGTAGTTCAGAGGTTCGTTAGGACCCAGGAGAGGCAGTACAGAGGCTAAGATTGACATCCACGACTCCGACATTTTCCCCCAGTATGTGTCAGTTTTTTAACGACTCCAATCAATTCGTCCGGTCCAGAGTGAAGTTTTTCGCAGAGTTCCACGCCAATTTTTTTGAAAAACCTCTCTTTCAAACGGTGAGCCCAAAGATCACAGCTAAAAGGTAATTTCTTTAGCCAGGATAGATTCAATGATTTCCACATTGCTTCTAGGTCTACCGAGCCCAGACCCCATGTTTTGGAAGGTTCTATGGTTCTTTGGTGTGACACGTATCTCCTTTTCTTTCCCCACACAAAGCTGCTCTTTGAACTATCAGCTCTTGAGCAAATGTCTCTGTTAAAAGGTGTATACCTCAGAAGATGTATTACTTTAGGTAATATTAATTTGTCCCATAAGCGGAGTTTTTCTAGGCGACATAGCTTCCATTCCACAAACATTTGCTCCCTTTTCAAAGACATCATCTATACGCTTATAGTTTAGATGCATAGCACTAGCCTGCCCTGATGTTGAAATTGCTACTCCTAGAAGGACAGTAGAGTCGACATATTTGTAGCAAGGAAAAGCTTTTTCCAGATCTTGATTCACAGAGCTTAGTATTTCAGATTTCTCGACGTTGATTGTGAGGCCAGATTTCGCTTTAAACTTGCAGAGTATCCGCTGGATACTTTTAATACTTTGTACGATCTCTTCCGCAGAGCCTGTCATAAAGACTGAAACGTCGTCCGCATATAGTAAAATCTTTAGGGACTTGTCGTGCAGTTTCAGGCACTTTACCTTAATACTAGAGTTTATATCATTGTAGAGAACTCTTATAAAATTCGAAAGGAATGCCCGAAGGGCTTGAGCTTTGTTTTTCTTGTTGAAGCTTTGGAGGAATTGTAATATTTCTCCTTCTTAATAGGAGTATCAAGGCGTGCGCATATCTCCCTCGGGATTTTCTTCTCTTATTGATTTTAAAGTCCTTTATATTCAGGGAGCATGTTTGGCATTGTTTATATTGTTACAGGTCTCTCGCAATGTCATCCTGATCTGAAGTAACCTCGCCCGAGGACTTTCTGAGTGAAGAAATCAGTTTTTTCGATGACGTGCTCCCTCTAGGCGCTTTAGGGGAAGTTCCCTGACAAATTGGACAGTATAAGGCGGAGTTACATCGGATGAGAGCCCCTCTCGCTTCGTATTCAATCAGGTCGTCTAGTTCATCTCTAATGCTTACATCATCGCTCTGTTGTACCTGCATTTTTTCTAGTCTTCACGTACCGTCCGTCTTTTTTCCGCAGCTTCAATGCCCTTTTCTTCAGGAGTTCCCGGGAGAGTTCTTCAACCTTTGACAAGGAATCAGTTGCAGAGCATATTTTTGTTCCCAATTGTAGATGCTGTCCTTGATAATGCCTAAGATTTCCAGGATGCATGAACTTCTTATAAAATTCGAAAGGAATGCCCGAAGGAACTGGAGGCATCTTCTATTTATTAAAACACTTTTTTAAATCGTGTTTTTGATGCAACTTTTGTTAAAACCAATTGGTCTTCCTCCTTTTGTCCATTGAGTTATTAAAAAATAGTTTATCCATCGAGTGCACCTAATACTTAACACCAAAGTCTTCAACAATTCAAGTATTAGAATAATGGTCTAAATAATCAATTGTTGGACCATACGAGTTTCAGGTATCATAATGGATAAAAGTAGGGCCAGGAGAACATGAAAGCTCCATCGTTCTGATGTCTGATGCTGTAAATTTATTGAAAGTTCTCTGAGGGAACATCATCTTCTTTGTGACGTGGCGGAAGAATTGCTGGAAGAGATTATATCATCTGTTTCATTGAGCCTCATTAGCTCTGTAAATAACTTTATAGGATATGGTATCTCGATCCCCTCACCTCCAAGTTGCAGCATACTCTTGATGATCAAGTATGCACTTTTAAAAGGAGCATTATGATACGTGTGGGCAATGCTTTCTTACACTTGGCAATATTGCATCTTCATGTTCCAATTAACTTACTTCAAACTCTTGATTGACTGACAAGAGATTGGGTAAATGGCAGGCTTGTGAACGGAACGCAAAATTGAACGGCGTTCAGCTGAACGCACGTTCAATGAGCGGAACGCTGAACGGAACGCAACTTTTTTTTTAACGCTGAACGTTGAACGCAAAAAAAGAGTTTTGCGTTCAGCGTTCAATTTTTCCAAACATTTCTTGCACTTTTTTTCGGAAAAACGTCATCACTACGCAGTACTTTTTTTGGAAATTATTTTCTAAAAAAAAACGTATCACTACACATTACTTTTTTTGAATTTTTTTCAAAAAAAAAAACGTCATCACTACGCAGTACTTTTTGGAAAATTATTTTTTAAATATTTGAACGCTGAACGCTAACGGAACGCTGAACGCAAAAACATTGAACGGAACGCTGAACGGAACGCTATTTTTTTTAACGCTGAACGGAACGCTGAACGCAAAAAAAGCTGAACGCTCACAAGCCTGGTAAATGGTCTTAGAAGTGGTGGATTTGCCTATGGAAAATATATTTGTTCCGGGTCTGAAGAAAGTAGAAATTGTAATTTCCTTTAAGTAGTCATTATAATAGGCATTCCCTATGCATTACGTCAAACATTTTATTGAAATAATTGAAAATGCACTTCTTCCAATAATGATGACAAATGTTCATTCATTTCTCCCACAGGACATAAAATTGTGAGAAATAAGTCAAAAATGTATATTCCTAATGCATCGTTTTCAAACTATGGTAAGCATACCCCCAGGGATCCACAACGTGATGTAAGGGGTACACGCGATAATAAAAATAGAGAAACAGAGTTGCCACATTCTTAATAGAACCCTGTGTTAAAAAAATCAAGGCTACTTCAAATATTACTTCACGGTATTTTGCGTAGCAAAGTTTCCAAGCGCTCTCGTTTTCATGTTAAAAATCATTCACTTAGATGGCGTAGTATCCAGCCATTCCAGCGGTAATTTGAAGAAATATTGACCTCTTTTTACAATGTATACCGTCTATATCGTATCAGAGGCCCTATGTGATGCTTATTTTGTCTTTTTTGTAGATGTACATTGTAATTATAATTGTGTTATATTGGTTGTTACAACCAATTTTCAAGCACTGACTGATAACTAGAAGCAAGTAGTCGGGGTGACTTCGACGAATCCCGAACTTTAAGGTAGCTAGCAAAGAGTTCAGTAGATAAGTATGTTAAAAATTTGAAATTCTTTGGAATATGCTAGTTTGATATACATCAAAAGAATTGTTGAGCTTTGAACACCAATGCCAGAAAATACCTGTCGATTTATGAAATCAGCTACCTAGCTGTTGAACCCCAATCACTTAGATGGCAGCGCATCCAGCAGGTTAAAAATAAAGTTTTATTCATCCAAGTGTAATGAGCGGTTATTCTCAAGCATATTTGATAATTTGTGTGGTTTAGTCTTACAATTATAATGTTTGTGTGGTCGACTCCCGCCTCATCAGAAGTGGACTTTTAAGCACAAGTTAAGACATTAGTGCTAATGCTGAATATACTGTTGATACTCTGTTCTTTTGATTGATTTTACCATGGATAAGTAAAACAGATTTACAAGTAAGATCAAGGAATAATCCAGTTGCACCACAAAAAATGTAAGGTAGTTAAATGTTAAGTTGTATCCTACTGCTACCCATACTCATGTTAAGCTTTACCTGATTCATATATAACTAACAAAGCTTTAAGTTGTGCCCCTATCACTCATATGCAAAACTGACATTTACAATAGTCGTGGTGCATTAACAGGCAAACAAGTACTTGGGTATGTGTTTCATTATATATACCGCTCAATATCGTAATCGCTGCTGTCAATTCCATCGACAATAACAGTGCGGCGTAGCCTTCTAGGAACTTTCAGGCTTGCATGAACTATTTGACCAGGCATATACTGAGTTCAGTAAGTGTCGCAACTCTGTTTCTTTATGCTATGCATGTAACTAATATTTTAGAATTATAAAAGCAATTGTATATGTAATATATATGCAAAGGTGTTATCTCACAACTCAATGAAACCGTCACTCATGCACAGACATACGGAGACGAATCATCTTAATTGAAAAATTAACCACGAAAGTTTTTTGAAAATGAATTAAGTGGACTTTTGAACAGTAAGAGCAACATAGCAAAGCCAGACACAATGAACAAGAAGGTGTTGTAGGCGTCTTATATGGTGAGCTACCGAGAAGCCCAGATTTGCAAGCCCCACAGTTATATGGAATATTTTTTCTTTCCTTCTACCGTTGACGTGGTTAGAGTAATGATGGGGAAAGGAAAAAAGTGTCATACAGACCATACCATTATCAAATAACACTGTTTCTCGACGCATCATTGTCATGGTTGGGACTTTTTAAAGCAGTTACTGCTATGTGTACTAGACAGTGAATTGTATTCCAAACAGCTTGAAGAATCAACGGACGTGGTCGGCCTGGCTCAGCTCCTCGTATACGTCAGTAATATCCATGAAGGATCAGTCAATGAAGATATGCTGTTCTGCAAAACGTGGTCAATTTGCACGATGAAGAGTTTCTTTTACCTATGACTAGCTTATCTCGGTAACATATTTTCTCGGCTGAATGAATTGAATCTATAATTACAGAAGCTCTCCGTAAACAACTATAATGTACAATAAATATTTGAGGCAATGATTCATAAATTGAAATAATAGATTGACTGCGTGGGCAAGAACAAGACAGTTGCCTTTCCTCTGTTGCACGATTGTCTCTGCGAAATGACCTCAGTCTGACAGACGGCATCAAGTGCAAACATCAAACACATCTCAGCGAGCTAGTTAGCTGCTGAGTTGCGCATGTACTTCCCCGACAGTGACGAGTCGGACAGTTGGATTCGACATCCCTTTACTGCTGTCCCTGCTGCTCTGTTGGTATCTGTACAAGAGAACTTCATTGACATTGCATCAACAGGATCTTTGAAAAATGATTTCAACCACAAGCCTCTCACAGATTTCCGGATAGGGTTGCGTACCGAGTAGCGGTTTCTTAAGCTTGATGCAGAGCTCCAGTTTTTGGCTATATTCTTAACAGCCTATAGTATTTGTTCTTGCTTGTTTTGAGTTGCTTTAATGTTATGTCAGTTCATCTTTAGATGTAGGCTATCTAATATCTGCAAGCTAGTTAATACAACTCTGATCCCTAACAGTTGAATGTTTTTGTTTCACTGATGGAGATGAAATACTCCAAGGGTTACGTGACGTCAAAAAGTTTGGGAAGCACTGTCCTAATGTATCTATATGATATATCAGGAAAAAAGTGAGGTCGTATATCTGCAAAGATCATAATTTCATATGAAACATTTATTCATCCAATATTAAAGCAATATATCAAATATGTATGCAGAGTTAATTGTTTTTTATTGCATTTCAAAATATCTTAGGATGTAAAAGGACTAAGGAAGTGTGTTAACTCACTAAATGGGAGGATTATGTATAGCCGCAGTGACTGACGTTTGTTTATTTTTGTGAAGAAAAAAAAAATAACGGTGTTATAGTGACTTTAATAAGATTCATGGTCGTCTCCGAGTAGATATTTGGGACGAATATCTTCGTAGGATACCCAGTGGAGTCTCAAGTGGCACAGGGAGAACCATATTTTCGGTTTTACTGAAGACCTGGTTCTCTCAGATCCATGAGTTGTGACGTTATATTACATACATAATTGTCCTTAAGCTACAAACTCGAGATCCGAGTGTTGTGACGTTGTAACCAAGCTACAAAGTTTGAGGTAAGCTTTTGTAATAACTGATACACAACAATATGGTAGCGCTACCTCCTGATAAACCGCCTGACCGGGCACCAGCCTTCTGAAAGATGTCTGACTAAGGTCATCTCAGGAGAAGAAGAAAAATAAAAATGCGAGGGGAAAGAGTACTCGCGAGAGGAGTGTGAAGAAGAAGAGTACATAAGGGAGGAGAATGAAGAAGAAGAGTGCGTTTTAGGAGAGACTGTTGGACTACACGGCGTAAAAGTAAAAAAGTTGTGCAATAAGCTTGGTGAAACAAATAAAATATCCAGGGAGTGTGAAATTAAGTAGGACATGATTTTCAGTGCTAGTAAATCTAAGTGGATCTCTAAAAAAAAGAAAAGGATCAGTGTTTGTCCTAAATGTAAATGGAACTGTGATTGAGAGAGTCAACTCATTCAAGTATCTCGGGATTGCCATAGACTCCAAACTTAAGTGGAACGAGCATTTGAAACACATAACTGCAAAAGCAAAAAGAAGTCTCTTCTCATTAAAGACGTTCATCGGTCAAGACTGGGGATTCAGTCCACTCAGGTCTAAGTGGATCTATGAGACCTATGTCAGATCGGTTGTGAGCTACGGAGCCATTGTCTTTGCACCAAGATTGCATCGTGTGAATTTCTGCGAAACGAACTTCGAAAAGTGCAGAGACTAGGTCTACTGAGCATTACTGGAGCCATGAAGCCAACCACGACTGCTACAATGGAAGTTATGTGTGGGTTCATCCCGCTACACCTATATTTAATTGAACGTGCTTGCTTCTCAAGAATACGTACAAAAATGGGCAACCCTCTAATGTGGCTCAGTCATACAAACAGTGGACACCTACATTTTCTGGATGGCTACATAGCCAAATATAGTATCCCCACCCCTGGACCTAGCACTGAGTTTTGTCCAACAGACTTGAATATAAAATAGTTGATAATTGGGATATAACTCATTATGATCTCGATGGATATACAGATGGTTCTAAAATTAATGGACAGACAGGTGCAGGATGGACACTAACGGAGCGAGACATGGTGATAGAAGAACGGTCCCTGAAGCTTGATAAATCCAATATAGTATTCCGGGCGGAGGATGAAGCTATCAGAAGCCTTGCAACAAATATACCAGCTTCTAAAACAATTGGCAGACAAAATCCGAATTCTTTCGGATAGTCTCTCAGCTATAAATAGCTTGGATTTAAGTCCAGGCTCAACAGTAAATAAAGACATCCTCAACTGTAAAGTCGCTCTCGAAAAACCTCAGTGCAACATCACATTGGGTGGGATAAAGTATTTATAAATAAATGATAGTACGGGCAACGAGTTCGCAGATTTTCTAGCGAAGGAAGGAGCTTTAAAAGGATTGCCTGTCACTATCCCAATTTCTATGTGTCAATGCAAGGTTGCCCAACGTGAGAGGAGCATGAATTTTTGGAAAAAGACTGGCGAAACCTAAAAACTTGCCGACATTCTAAGATGTTTATTGGAGAACCAATTTTAAAGAATAAAATTTATAAATTCAAAAGACACCAAATCATGAATGTTGTGGCCATTGTTAGCGGCCATATTGGCCTTAACAGTCACCTATTCAAGATAGGAAAAAGCAGAAAGTTCAACTTGTCGTCTTGCCGATTCATCTCATTTTTTACTGTACCTGCACCGTAAAGTAGATGTACCAGCTCGCCGAGGAGTCCAAAGCTTAGAAGACACCAATGGAAGTTCAATGCTTGATAATATTTGATATATTTTGTAAATTCAAATTTTTCAATAATATAGATCTTAGCTCCTAAGTAAACTTTCACCGGCTGATACCGGATTCAGTTCCGGTGGGGTGGGGGTTACCTAGGAGTTAAACAAACAAAATCACTAATTGCTCCTTAACCTCTACATGTTGAGGGCTAAGGCTAGCTTGTTGATCAAATTAATTGAAAAGATCCTAGGTGTGTATGTCTAATCAAAACTCTATAATGCTCAATTAGAGTTAATTTTATCAATATATATAGATCAAACATATTCCGAATATATCCACATTGGTGAATTTTAACAAAAGTAACTTATTACATAATTATGAAAAGTAATATATAAATGGTGAAAATAAAGTAATAGGAGATTTTTTTCGAAATTATCAACTCTATTTGGAAAAGACTGCACTTCAAAGTTAAGCTGTGGTTTGATGTTGTTTGATTACTAGTGTATTGCATGAATAATTAATCGTTAAATTAACATTGGAATTAATGAACAATGCTTTATTTTACTATTTTAAAATGCGCCTTTTACATGCATATAAAAATTCTTAGCAAGCTTGATCATAGATATATTATTTTCATAAAAAGTCCAAATAGTATATAAGCCTGAAGCAAACATTTTATATTATTTGGTACTGACAAAGTATGAGCTAAAATTCGATGCAAAGCAAAAATGCAGATATCAACAAATCAAAGATATCATTTAAAAATGCTTGAAGGAAAATATATTAATTTATGTTTTTTTTTCATAATACGAAACAAATAATTTTGTATCACTCAATTGATTAATTAATAAATATATGTGACATTTAAAACTATGAATCAGAATTAAGATAAATTTAAATAGATACACGTATGTCAAAATATTTCTATGTTGAATAGGTTAATAAGTTGACAAGAAAAAATGGCATCATCTGATGTTTAGTCCTCTCAGAAGGAAGAGGGTTTGTTTTTTAAACTACTGTCATTGATGACAGAGACGGTCTGTAGCAACAGCATGGATTTAGAAAAGGTCGGTCCACAACAACTCCTCTGATCCATGCCATCAGCAAGTGGTACGTGATGGCATCGTTCCTTTGATACCCTCAGATCTGAAGTTCTAGAAGAGCGGTTAATGCACTTGGGGCATATAAATAAACAATTACTTAGTCCATGGCTTATATATTGGGAGGTACACAACGAATGGATTGGAATTGCGTTATTTCCGTCCTCCTGTCGTTCAAGTGGAATGTTAGAATCGATCCTTAGGTGTGTCCTCTTCGTTGTCGTGACGGTCATGGTTATTGCTATAGGTAAGGACCTCATACAGTATTCTAACGACTCCACTACCTAGGCCGATAATCTGAAAGAGCTGTCAGCTCAGGCTCTCACCAACATCTCAGCAGACACGGGCCTCATTCTAAACCAAGATAACCCCCAATTGTTATGCCTGGGAACGTTCAGCTAGTCCAACGGGACCTTTAATGTCGATGGGATCATAGTTGATAAGGAAAGTAAACTCGAGGTCCATGGCTATAATTAAAGAAGAGGCTCTCACCGGTTCCCTATGTATAATTTCCACACTTTCCCAATCTCCAGAAAAATGCACTACCTCAGAACACAATTGTCGTGTGATACTCTCACTCTCCTAGCTAAGTCAAATGTACTTGGTATGGTCCAAGTCTACTATTATCCTGCATTCTAGGTAATTATACTAATTACATACCCCCAATTTTTAAGACAGGTCGAGTTCAGGCTTTAATGATGTGGCCAGAGTACTTCTGTGAAATATCTAATGGACATGTCAATCATGAGTAGTTTCAACCATGTCAATACTCAGTCGTCTTGACTACTGGATTGGAAAAGGCCCAGTCACCCGCTACATCAACATTTTTGGACGTCGCCATAGATACTAACAATGATATGCCAAGTTTATTATTCTAAAAGTCCCTCTGCCCAACAAAGGTAAGATGTGGAACGCCTTCACAATATGGAACACATGTGGTGATCTGCTCGGAGCGTCCACAAACAGTATGGCGAAGAGTTGATTAAAAAACTTATGTGGGACCATTCCATTGTAAAGTATTTACCCTTGTTTTAATTTATTTGTGTTCAACTATTTTATCATAAATTCTATAACATTTGTTTTTGTACCAGGTAATCCTGGCTGATTAGTTATTTTAATAAGTAACTAGAATGAATAAATGATTACACACGCACAGGATTTCCAAATTTCTTTAGACACCGCGATGAAGACCGACGGATGCGAACTTTCGTCTGCTCTCGAAATATAAGGACTCTTTAAACTGTGGAGATAAATGTTCAACCTCACAATCCCCCTATGAGATGATGAAGTTAATCAAGGGGGGGGGGGAGTGTCAAGGATATTTTTATGCCTCAAATATGATCTCCTCCGGTGTTTTAAAAGCAGGGGCGTCTCATAGACAAAAGTTGAAGTTGAAAGCAGTATCCTTAGACTCCCCGACCGAATAACCATATGATCTGCTCGTGACCTAATACTAAGCAACGATGAAAATAATTCTTGAATAAATCTAAATCGTACTCCATAATGCCAAAATATAGATAGACAGAGTATGAAATGTTGACGTACATATTAAAAACAGATCTTGGATTAAATAATCAATTTTCACTATGTTACTAAATTTCCCATTCGTAATACGTTGATTTTTAAAATAAGCTAAGGTTTCCTTACTTTGGGAAACTTTAGTATAAATCCTTTTAGGTCTTAAAAAGTAATAATTTTATGCACCCCTAATGCCAGATTATCCAATACCTTCCCCTCAGAGCATTTGAATAGGCTTTGTAAAACGCATATATCTAATATTACTGTATGTACTTATGAGCCCATGATGAAAAAAAGCAATATCCTAAGGCTTTTTAACTTTGCATATTGTTAATAGCATACATTAGCATATGAAATGCATTTGTTTGATAGGAGTGCACTAATAAGAATATAGTATATTTATCTATGGTGTACATAATCCAAAGGTAGGGATAGATAGACACTCCCATTAGCTCTTTTCTCAAAAATCTGATTTGAGGAATATCAAAATGAGTTTCCGATGTATGCTCTGCACTGCTTCATTCAAGAATAAGGATTGAAGTACAGGCATTTGTATACCTTTGCACTCATATATGTGTGATTCCTCATCATGAAGCAATTATCTAACTCTATCAAAAATACGAAAAAAGCCTTTAAAACGTATTCATTAAATATTTGTATAACCAATGGTCATTCTAATAAGATATGACGAATGGAAAAAAACTTTACTTTTTCAGTTAACTAGTCACACGTGTGTTACATTCATCTTTAAAAGCATTTTGAGGGGGAGTACTTATAAGGGCATAATTGTCCTTTTGTTGTTGTTGAGATTTTTGCGCATCCATATTGTTTGTTTCTATGTGACGAATACATATAAAGAATGCCTAGAAAGAGGCCTTAGATCAATTCAATGTATAGACATAATGGGCAATGTTTTTATATATGATGACTGCTCATACTTTGCTACTACCATAATAATATATGAAGAAAAATGGTTTTCTCATTAATCAAAGACAATGATCGATATGAGATGTTCCCATTGGAAATATATAGTAAATATGTACAGTTATGCTTTTGCAATGTTTGGGCTATGGGGAAAATAGTGTACATAGATATATAGGCTCCATGGTTTGTCTTCAAAATTAAAAATATTTAGAAATGCATTTACTGCGGATTTTTAAATCTTATTAGCATATGCATAAAAAAGAATATAATTAGAATTCAATGCTTACGGTTACCTTATTTTTTTAAATATTTTTTTGTTATTGATGCTCTATTTAAATACTTGAAAGTTTTTATGGTATTTACTTTTAATATGCGCTTTTGAAACTGAAATTATATGGTTAGGATCCGAATATTTTTTTGTTGTGAACAAATATATATAAGTTTTTGATAAACTTTGAGTATAAAGACAACAAATAACATTTTTATGATAAAAACAAAATTCTTGAAATATAGTTTTTTCAAATTAAAGTTTTAAAAGGAGTATAAATAAATATATAACTTGAGGTATAATATTTGGAAAATGAATTTTATTTACTGAGAACTTTTAGTTTATTTATATAAATATCTGTTTTTTATAATATTGCATGGTTTTAACAATCACGATTATTTTTTTTGGTTGTGAACATATATTCTTTAAAATATTTATTATTTTTGATAAACATTGAGTATTAAGTCAACAAATCACATTTTCATTAAAAAACTAGATCTTTGAAATATAGTTTTTTCAATTAAAGTTTTAAGAATTTTGTATATATATATAACTTGAGGCATAATATTTTGAAAAAGAATATTATTTAATGAGAACTTTGTTTATTCATATAAAGACCTGCCTTTTCTATGATATTGCATGGAATTTCGATTAATGGGTGACTACAACCACGACTGAGGCTACACTATACATGAGATGATTTAACTCAAGGAGGTTGGTGAAGAAAAAAAATGTCCATGGGGGACATAGTAGGCGCATTCTGTTAGATTAGGGTCTACGATAGTCTTAGGTCGACTATGCAAGCAAGATTAGGTCTACAAATTAAAAAAATTGCACGAGAAATGCCTCACTACAAAAAAGCTTCTTGACCAATATACCTACTAGAAAAAGAAAAACATGTAAATGCTTCATAACAAAAAAAGCTTTGTGGTAAAAATACCTACGAGGAAATTGACTGACTTTAAATGAGCAAATGAGGTAAATACCCACTACAAAAAACTGCTATGAAAATGTCTGTGACGAATTTACGTGTGACAAAATTACAGTAAGCCTATATATATATTTATTTATGTATGTAATATATTATATATGTATATATAATTTAATTTTATAAGTGTTTTTCATCTTTCATATTGTCGTTCCCTGTTACCTTAATTGATTTCGTAGTGTTAATTGTAATTCAGCTTAAAAGGTTAATTATTACTATAAGTTAATATCATTGTTTATATACAGTCATAACAAATAAAGTAGATAATAAAAACTTGTTTTTTATGTTTATATCATGGCTTTAATTTGTAATTATATTTATTTATTAGGCCCTAGATACTGCTAACTTAATTTTGCTCTTCAATTAACTTTTTTCAATAAGCACAAAATGTATCAAAGCCTGTTTTTTTAGTTAAATGAGTTGATTTCGACTGACAGTTATTGCCTGCCCATCAATCTATCTCACCTGGGGATTCTTTAATAACTATAAGTGGCCCTTATGCCACTTATAGTAATTGAATTAAATATGTTAATGACTTCCTTGAAGCATATTTGTATTCTGCTGCTATCTTCCAATTATCCACTTGTTTACCAACTATATTACCCAATAACAAATGTACAGCTTAATGGGTCATGAGGCCGTCCGATATCATCGGAATGGGTTCATACTAATATACTACATTGAGTACATTAATGAAATGAAGTTACAGGACTTATGTTAGTTTTTTTTATTACGCACAGATAAGATATCTTTGATTGCAGCGTTGCCAAGGCTATAAAGGAGTTATAACAGCTATTATTATGTATACAAACAGAAAATTACCAATGAGGAAAACAGTTCTGTATCATTAAAAATAAGTAAACCGCTTTTAGTTGAAAAAAATATTGGACCTATAGTTAATTACAATTGAATTTTAAGTTTTTTATCAGCAGGGGTACATATTTCGTAAATATTGTTCTCTAAGCAACTCAGCACATCTCAAATTTTATATGTATACAAATGTTTTATTGTATTTTAATTTGCATATGATTTTGAATTTTCATTTCCATTTGCAAAATTAGTTTCTTTTCTTCGGTAAATAATATATATTTTCTCTTGATGAAATCTTTGACCTGGAAAAAACTTTACTTTGAAGCAGTGAACTATTTGTTTGCCCTGTCATAAAAATGAGAGAAGGGCTTGCCCTAACTCATATAATATGTATTTAGTAATATTAAATACTTATAATATTTCAAGTATAAAGTGTGTATGTATATCGTAACCAGTTGTAATAAGAATCTTTTTGACTTTACAACACCAAAGAATAAAACAACATGAATATTCACCAAATAATAATGTACGAATTAACGGATAGCATTAGGGAAGTAAATATAAGGTTAAAGTTTGTTTTTTTTTGTATTATTTAAACAGATGTGAATGAATACGAGTAACCTTGCAAGGTTAAGTTATGTAAATGAAAAGTATTTGATTGCCAGATAAGTATTTCTAATCGTTACTGACAACTATTTAATCACATCTCTTCTAAAATAATATATACTACACCATATAATTAATACAATAATAATAATGGTATATGTATATATATAAGGATAGATATACCAAAAAATCATATTACAGAAGAATACAAATTTCAGTAAATATTAATAAGTGGACCTTAAATATTAAGATAATATTTCAATAAATATGACAATATTTGATGAAACGCAAAAATTGATAATAAAAAACATTATTTGATTTATGTTTTTAATATCAAAAACGTCACGTATTATCTAGAAATTTACTTATTATTTTCTAAGTCAACTGATCTCGTTTGTGATATATTCATACTTGTATTTTTTTTAATTTAATACTGATTTCAAACAATATCCAAAATCTCACGAAAAATCCAAGATTTCAAGATATAGAGCAGAGGCGATCCTGACAACTTTACGCCTAGCGCCACCCCCCCCCCCCACCCCCCCCCCCCACACCCTCCCCCCTCAGTGTTATAATAATCTTATTACATTATCTTAACAAGAAATACTTAACATATTTTATAAGAAATAATAAATATAATATAAAATGTAAACACCAATGTAAATTGCAGAGAAATTGACATTAAGGCTGTCAAAAAGCCTGTTACCCTTAGCTTGCAGGTCATTCTCGATCTTTTTGAGCAGACTGACTGCCACATCTACTTGTATGCTGGGAGACTGCATCAACTTGCTCTCATGGTGTATCTGGCTCAAGATGTCGTACCACCCACTATACAGGTGCTAAAGCGTAGGATCCCACCTCCTCTGATAAGGACGGGGTCTCAATATGGTTGATGGGGTCTTAGTGTGATCTCTCACCTCATCAGTGCCTCTCTCACAGGAGCTGCCTGATATCTCAGGGGCTCGGCACCTTCACTTTGCTGAGACCACCTGGTGTCAGTCCACATCTTCAAAGTGATGTCCAATATTTTTCCAGAATGACCCTCGCTGAGTAGAGGCTGAAAAGAGGGTGAAAAGCTGTGTTTAGGATGCAAAAATAATTATGGCATCAGTTAAGTCTTGGAAGCATCCGCCACTACCAAATTCAGGGTATGAGCCCCACATGGGACAAAAAGAGCCCTTGGATTCATTTGTAGAAGCCTGTCTTGAACACCCTTGTTTTTCCACTTCATGTTTGACCCTTTGGCTACCCGTCCTCTGCAGTCCTAAAAAGGGAAATTTAGCTCCTCTAGCTTATTTATGAAAGATGCAAAATGCAAACTGTGAATCCTCTGCCTCCAAAAACTTAATGAAATGTTCCTTTATGCAGGGCTCTGTCAGTGATACTACATGAAGGCAGTCAAGAATAAGGAGAAATATTTTGCCTGCTTGATGCCATTCACATTTTTCAAACTATCTGCTGCTCATATATCAACTATTCATTTTGTATGCTGTGACTGAGGTAGCTGGTGTGATCAGAGGTACTTTTTGGACACGGTTAGGTTAATTTGACCCAATAATGAAATTGGGTCAACTTATGTCATCAATTCAACCTCTTTGAGTAATTGTGCATTAGATGATGTATAGAATGTTTCTGTTGCTCCCTTAGTGCAAACTTCTCACTGCCAGAGATTGCACGATTGCAACCAAAGTTGTCAACACTGCTCTCCATCTCATCTTCTCAGCATCTAGAAGTGCCATCTCCTGGTTATCAATTGTTCCCCCCTTTTTATCCTGCCTGCCTGTTCTTTCTATATTTCATTGAGTAGTCCTGGACTGTTGTCATGGGAGGTGTGCTAAGAACTTGCATGTTTCCGGTCTGTCAGGCCTGAACTTGTTAGGTTAATTTTCTTTTACTGAACACTTTGCAGCAAAAGCAAAAAAGGCTGTTGTTAAGCTCTGAATACACCAACCAACTTCTGGGAATCCTTTGACCATTCACTATTGTTTTTTTTTAAATATTGGTGATGGCACTTCTTCATCCTCCTCATTTCTGGGGAAAATAAAATCAACCGGTATATCACTTGGTCCTCTGCAAACCAGTTGTGTCCACATTCTGTCAGTTAGAATTGAAAGTCATTTAGCAGGGTCAGTGGATAGATGTTCATCCTCAGGTGCAGGATTTGGTGGGGATTCTGGTCGATGTATTTCTAATAAAGAGCAATAAATTACATGTACCTACAAGGGTCTATATTAATTTTATGGATGAAATACAATTTATTTTGAATCAGCAGTATCACTGGTTGCAGAACGGCTGCATTGCTTACTGCTTACTGCGTGCTCAGCGCCCACCTTATCCGACCTGCTAGTGAGCGAAGCTTTATTTACTTTGAAAAGTCACCGGATGTTTTATTTTGAAGTCGCATTCACATCCCGCAGCCGCTCGAGCTGTGCTGAGCTCCGGTGTGGTGTCCACGGAAATAGAGATTGGGACGTAATCCTCAGTGTGTGGAAACGCTCTCATTCATTTCTTTTGACACACACACAACCTGTATACATGACTCTGCAGCAAGTTGACGTGATGGTAGGGGCGCCCCAGCGACCAATCCACTAACTTGATTTGGAAATTAGCGGGTTTAGAATAGAAACAGGCGATTTTTTTATTGGAGGGGCGCATGAGAGGGTTCCCCCAATAGATTGCACCCTGGGCAGTCGCCCACATTGCCCATAGCAAAAACTGGCCCTGATATAGAGATAATTATAGAAGACATAATATGAAGGATTGTCAAAACTATATATGTAGATAACTTTTTTTCGATTCCAAACATAAGCAATTATTATTTTACCAATACATCAAGTCGGATAGTATTTTAAAAAGTTATGCGTTTTGTATCATGATAGTCTCTTTTTGTGACTGTTTTTTCTAACATTTTAGTTATAGGACTTCATGTGTGTATAAGTGCATCTTGTTCAACTTACAACATTTTATCTGTAATGGTTATTTATATCATAAATATGTATCGGAAAAAAGGACATTGATATGTTGTATAACTGCGATTTGACTGGATGATTTTTTTTCAAGATGTTCGCCGAGCATATCATAAAATGTTGAGCAAAAACCGCCTTCAGAAATTGTAAAACGAAGACTCCATAAGCTCGATGAAAGCAGGAATGTGTCCTCGTTATGTCCTCAAATCATAATGAAGAATCCCTTCTCAGATTCAAGACAGAAATGGAGATACAGGCTGGCAACTTCATCTCTCTTCATGAGTAAATCGAAGATCCATTAAGAAGATCAACTATGCCACTGTGTGGGAAAGAGAAGGAGACCTCGTTCCACTTTTTCTATTTCTGCCCAATCATTATCCCTGTTGTTAAGTCAGTAGAGGAAAAAATACAAAGGGCATACGGTGAACACCTTGAACCCCCAGACTGGCTAATATCAACGTCCCCCAATTATGATAACGCTTTTCAAATAGAGTCCATAATTTCCAAGGTTCAAGGAATTCTGTACGCCTCGCGGGTCAAGGGAACCCTCTCCCTATAGGACTGGACAAGTTGGTGGAAAGATACATCTCCCTCCTAGACCGAATCAATTATTAATAAACATTTATATATTTTATGAAAAAATTGAATCCAAGTTTTATTTTTTTAAAGCATTTTTCGTGTTTTAAACTTTATATATTGACCATTTGTCCCCTACCACTTTTCTATTTACAAAAATGTTGTATGAATGAAATATAATCTATAACTATTAAAAAAAAATATGTTGTATAACAATTATATAAAAATTATAAATCTGCATAATGAACACTATATGTATAATCCATTGTACTACTTATGGGAAAAATACTTTTAATGAGCTTCTTTTACAAATCTCATAATTATGTAGTATAACATTATTATAAAATGTGGGTACAATCCAGCACACAAAATAGTTGGACGTTGAACAGTGACGCTTACAAAATATTATTATGATATCGAATAGCATCCATTTGGTGAGGACCAGTAAAGATCCTTGATGAAACTTTTTAAAGATTTCTTGGCTGGATTTAGGTATTTTTATGCTGAAATGCTTATTCATATCCTCAAAAATGCGACTCAATCGAACCATATGGGAAACATATTTTTTGCGAGCTCTTTTTTAATCAAAGCTTATTGTGAGAGATAAATTTTATACTTTTTCCGAAATATGGTAAGTTAAATCCATATATTTTGAGGTTAAAATAATTTATAAATGCTTACGACGTATGGAATGCGTCGGTATATAATTTTTCTTATTTTTTTCGTGATTGGCTGAAATAAAAAATAATAATTCAAAACAGTTGAAAAAAATTATCACTTCAATCGCACTTGCTTTAAAGTCAATTCAGAGAGAGTCATCCATCAAATACAAACGAATCAACAACCATGCCACATAAGTTTGATTTTACCTATTTGATAAATTAAAATTATAAAAAAACCTGCTGCACCTACTCAGAAAAAAGTTTATCGATAAAAAGGTCAACTCTCTGACAATCAAAGTATACTTTCTTTTGAGGCATATCAGGACGGATTAAGTGTCAGTTCTTTCTCAGTTTCAAACTCCATTGAGATTTTAGGTGTTATATTGGCGAAATGGTTTTCATTATAAAACTGGTTTGAATTGATTTTAGGGGTATATAGGGCGGAATGGTTTTCATTATAAAAACTGGTCTGAATTCTTCACTGTTTACAATCACTGGATCTTTAAAAGCTTGCACAAAAGGATACATTTATACAACATACAAGTGGTTCAATTAGTTATCTACAAGGCTACTGAAAATCCTTTATTTACATACAAAACAGCGAAAGAAGAAAAACGATGGCTGTAATGTTGTTCATTAATAATTACGTGGACATCATGAAAAGCCAGAAACGCTTTCCCTACTCTCCAACATTTATCCGAAATCTACACGAATTTTTCAACTACCTTCTCATAAATCCAACCGTGGAATGGAGGAGGACAATTAGGGACGATCTCTACATAATGCCAATAATGTTCACTAACTTATCAAATAAGTTAATTTATGAATTTTCTCCATTTTGGGAACAGCTTATCGAATCATTTGTATAAGAGAAACCTCATAATTTCATGAATCAGTGACAGTCTACGAAAAAATGGATATTAAAAGTTATTTTTAAAAATCTTTGAGATCCCTGAATTGAGGAAGAAACACATAGCTAACATTATTTTTCTTAATTCATAATACAATCTTTCAGTCCGTTTTAAGCTATGGAAGATTCCGTTTCCCCCTTGTGCGTATTTCAAAGAATGATCTAATATCCATCTCGTGGATTATCAAGAAGATTAAACCAAGTTATCAAGAAGAGCTGTATCGACTTGGGAACATACATCGCATAGGCATAAATCTTCCTTTTAAGTGGAAGAATGCGATCGTCATGTATAGGAATATTCGACAATAATATTTTCCGGTTCAACTACAAATTTCAACCGATTGTATAAATTTCAAAGGCCCTGCAAAGACTTTGGAAATTGCACAGCAACACTCTTCATGCGTTTGTGAATTCCCATGCAGCCTCAATACTTAAATACTTCCTGCAAATAAATCTGCAAAGTTACCAAATAGTGATTGAAGGTAACATTAAAAGACTCATTTATTTAGAATCTCGAGAGACAAAATTTGTGACACCCCAAAAACGAGAGCGATGGAGTTTGTTCTTTTGAACTGTCAAGCTTTACAGCTCAAAATTATATTCTATGCAAACCACTTATATAGGAGGCTCTGAGAGCCATTACACTAGCTGTGTCAGCTCATAGAGATAAAAAGATATAGAGAGATTATTCCCTTCATCTGTATTTTTGTGCCCAATATAAACAAAGTAATATGTACTACGTCATCGTAAGCTAATCATAGAGATAGTATCTATCTCTATTATTTGCTTACGATGACGTAGTATTAATTACTTTGTTTATTTTGAACACACAGAATACAGCTGAACGTTGTTTCTCTGCTATTCAAGGGATCAGCTCTCTATATCTTTATATCTATATGTGTCAGCTAAATATTTGCTTCGTATGTTAAAGTTCCCCACGATGGAATGCAAATCGTGATTCTACACTTAAGAATTATTGCGATTCCCTTTATCAGCATCTTTAAATGACAAAATATATTTGGAAAATAATTTTGGCATTTTTTAATAAAAAACTTTATTAACATTGAATTGTTTATTATTGATATATATTTATTCCCCAGAGTATGTGTTTAAAAAACAATTTTGTTTCAGGCATTATAATTTACATAACTACTCCGGGTTTTATTTATGTGTCCTGTTTTGTTGACATAATATATTTAAATAAATAACTTTATTATTGATGAGTTTGAGAGAACTACTTTTTGTTATCCATTGAGAAATTTTGATTCTATTGTTGTGGTGCAATATCATCATCTCAGAAGATTAATCAGACCTTCAGTGATCATGTAACAAGAACTGATGCCCCATTTTAGTAAAATTATTTTCATTGATAGAAAACGACCCATTGATGTCAGAAGATTAATCGGACCTTCAGTGATCATGTAACAAAAATGGAGGCCCCATATTAGTAAAGCGATTTTCATTGTAAGAAAAATACACACGGGATTAAAACTGATGTCGAGGATTTCCCTTTTTAGTTCCGAGCAAATGACTTGAATGTAAAAACGACCGTTACGGCCCACTTAAATGAAATTTGAAGTAGGCAAAACGATGTTGGAAGAATAAATTTATTATACTACAAACTTCGAAGATTTTTTTTCTTGACTACGTATTGTAGGATATAAGCTCACAGCCAGTCACATCCCTTAAATGCCTAAGACATTCCCTCGCTTTTATTTCCCCCCTCTCTTTTTTGTACGTTTATATATGATATTTAACCCATATATAACTAGAGGCATGTATACACTTCAAGTCATACCTCTCTGGGCGGATCACAGCGTGTGGTGTGGAATGGCGCCGAGTACGACTTCCTGAACGTTAAGTATGGTGTGAGGCAAGGTTCCATCCTAGGTCCGATCCTCTACCTTGTCCTGGTTGCGGACGTCACCTCCTGCGTTGGCATTGGAGACGAGGAAAATCGCAGTTACGCGGACGATTTCTTCCTGTCGGTGATTCCCTTGAGGAAGTTGGGCTCTTGTTAGAGACGAAGGCGGATGCCTTCTCTAAATATGTAGGGGGAATGGTCTCGTCCTTAACGCCGCCAAGACCCAATTCATGATTGGGGGCAAAGCCAAGAAGAAAGACACTTCAGCCTTCACCATCAGGGTTGGGGGCGTCGAGTTGCACCCATCCGATGAGATTGATTCCTTGGGGTCAAGTTCGACTCAGACTTCACCACTGCACCCCACAATGCCTACGTGGTAAAGGCAGCAAAACAACGGGCAGCACTCATCTCAAGGTTGGCCTTTCATATTCCGAGAGGAAAATACCTTCGGCAACTGGCCAGGGGGCTTATGGTTGGTAAGCTCTCGTATGCAGCCGCGGTCGTGACGACACCTAGGTTTGATGATAAGAATAAGGAGCCGGATGCCGCACACAGGGCCGTCCAGGTCGCCATCAATGACGTGGCAAGGAGCATCGCCGGTTGCAGGAGACGGGACCACATTCGGATCGAGGATCTCCTTAGGAGTACAAAAATTCCCTCCCTCAACGAGATAACCGTCATGGCTGTGGCAGTAGAGACCTGGAAGTGCATCCACTCCAACAATGGGGGATATGGTGCCAGAAACCCATTGGCGATCTCGTCTTCCCAACCCCAAGAGACCGACGAGGTCTACGACTTCGGTGGCGTGTCCAATAAGGGGGGACAGACACATTTGCGTGCCACGCAGTGTCTGTGTGGAACAATTTTGAGTCCCTGAGGTCGGCCAGGACACTAGCTGCGACAAGGGACCTAGCCAGGACCATTGGCCGCAGTACCCCAATTTAGGGGGATTTATTTATTTATTTTAGTATTTTTAATTTTATACGTGTTTTTAATGTTTATATATATGTGTATGTGTTTATACACAGGAATGATTTGTTTTTATATTTTTTAAATATTTTATATTATTATAGCTAAAACGGACCAGCAAATAGCTGATTATTTAAATCAAATAAAGGATTACACACACACTCAGAGAGTGTAAACCTCCGCCGTAACGGGGTCCTTATGAGCCTTCCGAGGCGGATTTTTCACGACTGGGGCGGCGTAAAGGGACGGGAAGGGTTCCCCTCGACGGAAATTCCGAGAGGAAGACGCTCCCGGTACCCGATTTCACAGCATAGCGACATCTATTGGCAGAACAGGCTAACTTGAAATATTTATTAGTATTTAGTTCATTTTGCATCTTAATTCTGCACTCAGAGATGCCAAAATTTTCACTTGTTACTTTTGGCATTTCCAACAACTCCACAAAGTTTCATCCGAATCCGTTCCGCACTTTTTGAGTTATCCTGCTGACAAACAAACTAACCAACCAACCAACGCCAGTGAAAACAATACCTCCTTCGGCGGAGATAATTAGTATGTATCATGAAGTGAACAATATTTTACACACTAAAACAGTATCCATTCAATGGTATTTTTATTCAAACACACAAATAAAAATATTGTTTTGATTTTAGAAGCATGGATTACTTTTTTTTCGACCGACATGGTTGCATCATAATTACATTTTTTCCCTTAGTTAATTCTTTGTAGGATGTAACATATTTTTAACAACTTATTAAGATTCGAGCATTTGTTGAAATACTTCCATATCTTTAAAAACATTTTTAATTATTTAAAGAATGACAATGAAGGCTGTAAAAGTTGGAGATTTGCGAGTGACATCGTTCGGTACTTCCTTTCCTGTTGCGAGAGAACCTCACACCATCTGAAGTTTTTACTACCATTTACAAAAAAAAATGTCTTGTTTTAAACTAAATAAAGTATTTTTCCAATCACGTTAATTTTAAACTATAAGTTTATTTATATCAAGCATATATGCATTAGGCTAAATTCAATAAAGTCTTTATATGATTTTTAAATGTTCACATCATATAGAAATTAATTTTTGTACACCAATTGATCGAACCAAATGACAGCATAACAAGCGATTTCAGGAAACATAAATCCATTATTATACATATATTTAACCAAATAAGAAACGTGATTCAAATATATAAAGTAACTAGAGGCATATATACACTTAGAGAGTGCAAACTCCGCCGTCACGGGGTCCTTGTGAGCCTACCGAGGCGGATTTTTCACGACTGGGGCGGCGTAGAGGGACGGGGGAGGGTTCCCCTCGACGGAAATTCCGAGAGGAAGACGATCCCGGCACCCGATTTCACAGCACAGCGACATCTATTGGCAGAGTAGGCTAACTTGAAATATTATTAGTATTTAGCTCGTTTTGCATCTTAATTCTGCACTCAGAGATGCCAAAATTTAATCCTTGTTACTTTTGGCATTTCCAACAACTCCACAAAGTTTCACCCCAATCCGTTCCGTACTTTTTTAGTTATTCTGCTGACAAACAAACCACAAACAACAAACCAACAAACCAACGCCAGTGAAAACAATACCTCCTTCGGCGGAGGTAAAAATGAAAGAACCGTTATTGATTTCGAAATATCCTACGACGGTATCCAAATTCCTACGTAAAATCTGAAATTTCGGAGTGACTACAACCATACATTTTGTTTTATGTCTGCAAATGAAACAACAATTTCTTTATAAATATATTTATTAATTCCAACAAGATATATATATTTCTTACATGTTAATATTATTTGTTATTCCTGTTTTAATATAAAATAAATTATTTAACATAATAAATTAATCTTTCGACATAGGTAATCATTATAATATATATTCTATTCGGCCACCACTTTCAAAAAATCTCTAAAGGTTATGAAAAAGACCAACACACGTAAACAATCTTTAATTTATAAATATTATTCTTATCATATTCTTCGAAAGACATGTAATAATAAATTCGTTGCGGAGCTCATTTTTTTGTGTATGGTAAAGGCCTCATATAAGTGTGTGTGTTCAAGTTGTTGTTTTTGAAACATTCTTCGTCGATGGGCGTGGGATTACTTGTTTGAAGACTTTGGATTAATCGCAGCAAATACTTGAAGGGGATGCAAAGCCATTGCAAGGGAACATATTTGAAAAAGGATGACTGTGGAAAGTTGGGTGTGATCGATGGAAAGCAGCTCACAGAAATGACTGAGGTCGGAATTGAGTCTTTTTTGTTCTCCTCTTGATACTTGGGACTTCAATTTTCTTCTTTATTTTCGAACTTTGAACATCCGTTTCTGAAAAATAGAGCAAAAACATACTTATATACATTTTTAAATATTTTTTTATAATTATAGTATTTTCAATGATTTATCTATCTCTAGGGACTAATTAAAGTACTTTATTTGACAAAGAATCCCTATTTTTATTTTATAAGATATTATTCCATTATAATAAGATATTAATGCATATATATTGAAGCTGGAGTCAAAGTTTAAGATAACAAGCGTGTATAATCAGTAGTTGTCACGTGTTTGAGAAAGAAAAATATAGTAGAAGAGTAAACTCCTATAGTTTGTAAAAAAAATTAATCATAGGATCGATATACTTTTTTGAATGCTATAATGTTTTTTTATATACAGTCGGATGCAAATCAATCAAATCATATAGGCAAAAAATTGTGTTCACGCAGATTCCTAAAAAAAAAGTATAAAAAAGAAGTAATGGTAAGTTAAAGATTATTTTATTATAAATTAAATTGATCGAAAAAAGAATAAGTAAGAAGGAAGCTCTTTATTCATTAATATTTATAGGCTTGTCCATTTATATAAGCTTCATCAAATTTAATTTTCCTTGTTATAAGCAGAAATGGTCGTTTATGCGTATATTTTCACAAGTGAATCAATTTCTTATAGATGGATCTCTACGATATTTTATTTTCACATGGGTTTCACATATGAAAACATTTTTTCCCCCATATTATGTTTATAGAAAATATTTTTTACAGTTATTTTTACTGTTAAGATCCTTAATGGAGGTAAACGTACTATTATTGCACATTTGGGCATGTACATAATAAAAGTTAATTGTAGTACGTATTATAAGTCCCCCCCCCCCCCCTATTATCAAGAAGGAAGGAAGAAAACAAATTAAAATTCTGGCAATAAATAAAGGTATTGGCACACACCCATTACGGCATTAGCGAGAATTTAGATATAGGATATACAGAGTCACCTTCATAAGACTTTAATCTGGGTTAGATAAATTTACATTGTATTAATAACAGGGTTATTTTACCCTTTTTTTTCTTTTGTACTATTTACACTACTTGTTTAAAAAGATCCTCCAGATAATGAAGAGATTTAAAATATTCTTTACTTTAATTTAGAAGGTGAGATATTATAGATATATATATACATATATAATTATGATAACAAAAATAACAATAATAATTCAAGTATGTGCAACTTATCCTTAAAACAACATATTATTTAGTTACCTCCGCCGAAGGAGGTATTGTTTTCACTGGCGTTTGTTGGTTTTGTTTGTCAGAAGGATACTCAAAAAGTACTGAACGGATTCGAATGAAACTTTGTGGAGTTGTTGGAAATGCCAAAAGGAACCAGTGATTAAATTTGGGATCTTTAAGTGCTTTTTAATATGCAAAATGAGCAAAATAATAAATGAAATGGGGTCTCTATTCAGGGAGTAGAAAGAACAAACGCTAAAAAATACTCATTGCGTATTATTGTTCATATATCAGCTCAGGACATGTTAACCCAGTGACGTAGCTTAAGCTTCTTCCTCTTCCCGTCTCTGAGTGCTCTTTTAATATGCAAAATGAGCTAAAGAGAGGAAACATGATTAGAGATAGAAATCGGGTGTGAAAGGGAGAATGTTTGATTGGAATGTTGTGGGATCGGCGGAGGTACACACTCTCTGAGTGTATATATGCCTCTAGTTAAAATTAAATTTTAAAACACGTATGGCAAAGTTTTATAGGCGAACCAGGACCCTCAACCACGAGATTTAATTAAAAACATAAATTATTTATGACTATTTATTGTTGAAACTATATATATTTTCGTCTATGTCCTATAAACTAACTGGATTATCTACTGAGAAAAAACATTCAATCACATTAAAGAGTTCATACATGTAGTTAAAATGGCTGCTTGCAAAAAAAAAAATGAAGTATGATCTATATTGTAATAACATCCCAGGGATATCCTAAAAACATATCTGTGATGTCAGGTCTTGTTGATTCTTAAAAGAAAAAAAACTTTAGTGTCTGTTTATTACCATTGTGTTACTGTTTTTTATATAATTCCGATAATCTCCTCCATGTATCGTATGGTAGCTTTGACTGTTCAAGGATATAAAGTATTCCTTTTTTCTTCTTTGGCCCATCAGTTGCTGACTTCTACATAACATTCATCTTATTCCGTCTGTTGAGCAGTCAGTTATTCTATATGCTGGTGATTTTAGTGCATTCCACGAAACACAAAACTATTTATTGTTTTTATTCATTTGTATCATGTATTATAAAAAAGGTTTATATTTTGGAGTTCGGGCATCCATTCATTTTACTTGAAGCCGTCTTTATTCATTAATCATTTTGTGAGAAGGAGCCTAGTGCTCGAGGGATATGAATAGAATTTTTTTTGCTTCATACATTGTCGTTTTCCTCCTCAACACAGGCTTTTTAAAGCAGTTTTCTTTAATTTTTCAAAGGGCCATATTCTTAAGTTGTCTTAACCTCTCAGAAAAAACAAGTATTATCTCATTGAGCCTTACATGTTTAAATAAAAAAAACATTAGAGGAAGTACTACTTCGCTTATTAATTCACTTTTTAGAATGTTCTATAATACTTTCAGTAATTAGAGTAATGTGTTTTACGTTTCTACATATATACTCCAAACTTCTAATAGGAGAGCTTATATTTAATAAGGAAAAAGGAGGGTGAAGAAATTAACATGATTCAGGAGTTGGATTTACTTAATTGAATTCATTATTATTCATGAAATAATAAAGAACAAAAATAACAAAATTTGGATTAAAGAAAATCTTCATGTTTAACTTTCCCAAGTGTATGCAAGTTATTTCAAGGATAAGATATTTGCTTACTTTCAACATGTAAAACGTTTCTTTCATGTACTTTTATAACTTATATATATTGCTTATTATCGCTCAAAATATAAGCAGAGTTATTTATTTTTAAATATATATATATATATATATACGTATGTATATCAGGAAATACCGGGTAACCGGCCCGGCCCGGTTCTCGGCTATTTTTTGAACGTCCCGGCCGGGCCAAAACCAAGCCGGGTCTTTAATTTTTTGTTCCTTCGTCATTCTGAAAGTAACGACGTTTTTTAGATTTTTTAAAAATTTATTAAAAAATTATTTTCTAATAAAACGTCATCACATAACATTTTCTTTATTTTCCTTCTTAAAAAAAAAAAATTCAATAGGAATTTAGGATTTATAAGAAAATGTTTTTCCTTAAGATAAAATATACATTAGTCTGTCATCTGCATTGTCCCTCAATGAAAAAGCTATCTCAGAATCTACGGGTTTTTCATTCTGCCCATTTTTACGCATTTGTTTCTTATCTGGCTTCCCATTAATTTCTGTATATTACATATAGCGGTTTTCATTCATTCTTTTTTAAATAATTTATTTGCTCTTTGAACTCTTCTTTCAAAAAAAATACCAGGAGATATATTTATCAGCATCCACGAAAACTTGTTTTTCAAGAATTTCAATCGAACTTGAATAAAATTAAAATGTAGGTATAGTTAAAAATGTTATATAAGTGTACTTGAAGTTCAAGTAAATGACTTTAGTAGTAGAAAAATCGCAAATACTGAGCCATTAAAATATTATAGAAAACTTTTAATTATTCAAAAGAAGCGTTTTCTAAAATATAAAGAATGTTTTGAGGACATGTCTTGATATAAATATAAAATGAATATGGTAAATATTATGTAATAATATAAATAGTTATTGTTTATTGCTATACATTATTTATTGCGAAAATAATTGTTTCTCCCTTTGGAACTGGCCGATGCTTTCGACAAATATCTTTGAAAAAAAAATAATATTCAAAATATTTTTTACATTAGTCCTTGACGAATAAAGGCTACTGGAAGTCGATGTATGTATGAATTAGAAAATGAAATCCATTAGTACTTCTTGCGAGTACTCACTTTAAAGTAGTATGTATAATATTTGGAAATGTATTGGTTTAAAGTCTTTTTTAAGTTAAGTTTGATTGGACTGTATCTCTATACCCGAAAGCAGGTTAAATAATTGTATATTTGTTTCTAAAGTAGTTAATTGGTTAACGAAATTATTTATATCTCAAACACTATTCGGCCCTGATCTTTAAGCAACAAATGTTGACAATTGTTTACAAAATAGATAACAAAGTATTACATTTTTGAACACATGTTTAAATCATTTAATTTTTTAATAGTATGTTTTTCGAATTGTTTTAAAATATTCGTTTATAATTATGATCCTATACTACATACAATATTATAGTAATACTTTTTAGCAGAAAGACTGTCTACTTTGGATCTCAAGTCAATTGCAATATATATTTCGACATGCTATTCTGCTCTTACATTGAAGATGACTTGTGTTGTGAAGATCCAATGGACCTTTGCTAGTGATATTATAAGGTTTTACACTGATGGCGTCCAATAAATACAAAAGTTATGTGTTGACTAAGCTCTCAAACATCAAAGATTTTAAGGACAACCAAAATAATTGTTTCATTTATTTTAATTTAAAATGATTTTTTTCTGTTTTATCCTATGATATGATAAAATAGTTATACTTAAAAGCTTTTTATGTCTTAGTTTGTTTTGAAGTTCATTAAGGTTATTTTTGAACTAGAATGTTTAAATATGTTTTTTTAAATATATCACTACTATACGAAAATACAGTTTATATCTCATATATTATTGTAGATTAACAGTTAATTCTCCAATACCACTTTTTTAAAGCTAAAATGCGAAATAACCATTCCAATTATCAATGATGTGGGGGGGGGGGGGGGTCTCAGGGCCAACTTATATATTCGAATGCTCGTACTCTTAGCTTTATTACCCTAAGTATGTTGTTTAGGGCGATGTGGCCGTTGGTGCAAAGAATGCTTTGTTCTTTAATATAGATTCCCTCTCCATTAGTATAACTACAATTATTGTTATTATAATTCTGACTATAACTTTATGTATGACTTTAGTGGTTATGCTATATGAGCTTATGCAAATAACGTATATCTTATTATTAGTATTATTTTGCTGCTTATGGCCCTATTCTTTCTTTCATACCCAAAGTGGGAAGGAAGCATAAAAAATGTGAATGGTCTAAAGTAGAGACTCCTCGTTTGTGGTAAGTGTTCTTAGCTACATATTCATGGGTAAAATATAAATGAGACATTTCCACAAAAGCACAAAGGACGAGGGACACCGTCCATGGCTTTATTATTATTATAATCATGGTATTATATCCATTTTTGTCCTTATGCAATAAAAGTTCGTGTATGCTTCTATCCTCGACAGGCAAATGGCCACATCGCTTATTTCTGAACCCCTGTATATATGGTTTAGGATTTAGATATATATTCACAAATGTAATATAACTTAATACAACAAGGGGATTTGGAATCAAAAGGATAATTGTCCTTGGATTGAATTGTCGTAATATATATTTCATTTTTTGTTAAGCTTAAAGATATTATTATATTTTGTGTCTATATTGTTCGATAGAATTGCATCCGCCTGGATATAAATATGTGTTATAGCATTAAAATGAGTCTATCGAACCTAGGATCTTATCAATGAGGTAGACCAAAAATGACCAACCCTTCGCGGGAGTATTCGAACCTGCACCCCCAACATTGAGAGTTGAACACGCCTTAACGCACAGGGCTATCGCACTATATTAATAATATTATTTTATAGTACTAAATAATAATGGGTCGCTTTTGTTGGTTTAGCTCATCCGAGCCTAATCAGGTATCAGCCAGCAGTGAAACTATCTAGGAGCTAACTTTATATTAAAAATTAGTTTATTATCTGTAAACATTTGAAGGACTTAAAAATGATTTTTCAAAGGATAAACGTAGCACCCCGATCTCTCCCTCAAGGGCCGTCGTTTTTTGATGAACGGATCACTTACTACAAATTTAGTTTGGTAAGTGTTTGAGCGGCTCTTTTTATTTTTACGAACATGTCAACAATCGCAATTTATGTATTCTTCTTCTTCTTAGTACTTTATGATCTGGTTCATAAAACTGTTTTTATTTTTGGGATTATATCATTAAGGAATCAATTTAAAATAAAGGAGTGTTTACTCAGTTCTCTAGTAGATAGCCTATTTACTTATATTTCTACCAGTATACTTCCCAGAATATCCTACATCCTGATACTCTTTATTCATGGAATCTTCCTTATATATATATATATATATATTAATATATATACTCTATAAGGTAACATATAAACTAATAATAATGTCATAATTGATGCAATCTTTTTTAGTTTTTGCATAACAAACTTTTTTTTCATAATTATATAACACGAATTATGTTGGCACAAAAGTTATTGTTCAAAACAACTTAACTTATTAAATACTTCTATTCATTACAAAAAGTAGAATATATGCATTGTTCAAACTGATTCTCAAAATGCATTTTTCATAAAGTTATCATAGAAACACTTACCAGATCTTGATCCTGGCTGAGAAGCAAGTTCCTTTGGAATGTAATCTGAAAAACATATATAAAGTAACGTTATTAAATATCATTCATAATAAAATATTTAAATAATTTTTAAGACATACCAAAGAGATTTCTATGTAATGCATATTGGCATCAGTTGTCGATATTTTTTAATATATTAGTTTCCCCTAATAAAATATTGGGTATTGGTGGGAAAATGCAGCCTAAATAAATAATCTCGAAAATCCAAAAGGAAAGAGTATTAATATATAATCAACTAGTCTAAATATTCATATTTAAATTTGTTTTTTAAATAACCAAAACCATAGAGCCATCTTTGCGTAAATTCTTCCGGATTATGTTTGAATATATGTGTTTATATTTAATTCAAAATAATATGTAATACCTCCCTTAAAATATCATATTCGACAAGAATATAGACTTTCAGACGTCGCATCCGAGTCCCGGACTTTAATACAAACTAGAAGCACTCAGAGAGTGCAAACCTCCGCCGATCCCCACCAAATGAATCACTTGGTCTTTTTGTCATTTCCAACCCTCTACGCACTGTCCCTTTATTTACACTCTAGAGGTACATGGAAAGAAAAAGAAACTGACGTCATCAAAGAGGAGAACACAGCACAGCGACATGTATTGGCAGAGTAGGCTAACTTGAAATATTTATTAGTATTTAGCTCATTTTGCATCTTAAAGAAGCACTCAGAGATGCCAAATTTAAATCACTTGTTTCTTTTGGCATTTCCAACAACTCCAAAAAGTTTCATCTGAATCCGTTCAGTACTTTTTGAGTTATCCTGCTGACAGACAAACAAACCAACCAACCAACCAACACCAGTGAAAACAATACCTCCTCCGACGGAGGTAATGACAAGAAAATTATATAATGGAGATATGCGATAAAATCATAAAATACATTTTATTCTTAACATGTTATTGGTTAAACAGAAATTACAAAAGTATTTTTTACTTTTATATTCAGTACATAAGATACTTTGATAATTCTTACAATTTTAAAATATATACAAATATAAAAGTGAGTTACATTAACATCTTCAATTTCTTAATATTGAAGGCACAAGTTCAACTCCTGAGATGATAAGGCCATTTTTAGATCAATTAATTCGAAAAAAGGTTTATGCTCATTAATAATTATATTTCTTTAAATTCTAAATATACTTAACAAGCCAGTAATTATGGAAAAGATCAAATTTTTTCATCAACACGGTCCATATTAATAAATTATATATTATTTTATGTTAAACAATCATTTTGAACCGGATATTTACAATAACCTTTATTAACAGTTTAGTATGAAATTAATTTCCTTTTTAAGATTTCATTCAATCCATTTTTTCCTTGTTCCTTCACTGTAGGTTAATTATCAGAGTAAAGTGTTTAATTTCTCATTATTATGAGCTCTTGCACCGATATATGTCAACATTTATTATTATTACCTCCGCCGAAGGAGGTATTGTTTTCACTGGCGTTTGTTGGTTTGTTTGTCAGCAGGATAACTCAAAAAGTACTGAACGGATTCGAATGAAACTTTGTGGAGTTGTTGGAAATGCCAAAAGTAACAAGTGATTAAATTTGGCATCTCTGAGTGCTTCTTTAAGATGCAAAATGAGCAAAATACTACTAATAATAATAATGGGGTCTCTATTCAGGGAGTAGGAAAGAACAAACGCTAAAAAAATATTCATTGACGTATTATTGTTCATATATCAGCTCAGGACTATGTTAACCCAGTGACGTAGCTTAAACTTCTCCCTCTTCCCGTCTCTGAGTGCTTTTTTAATATGCAAAATGAGCTAACAGAGAGGAAACAATGATTAGAGATAGAAAATCGGGCGTGTGAAAGGGAGAATGTTTGAATAGGAATGTTGTGGGGATCGGCGGAGGTACACACTCTCTGAGTGTATATATGCCTCTAGTTTGTATTTGTATTGGTTTAAAATGTTTAAGCTATTATTTTGTTTTATAATGAATTATAACAATAGTTATGATAGACATTTTGATTTATCAAAATATATTCCTTTACCTTTATTAAATGTTTTGCATTCTGCTCCTCCTCAAACATATCCTAGATTTCCCATCATCTAAAATTCCCAAGAAGATAAACTGTTTTAAAGTCTTTTTGCATTACTAACCTGATTCAAGATAATGTCATCTTTTATATAAACCCTCTACTCAAATAAGAATTTATATGCCTCCCATCATTGACAAGAAGAAGAAAGAAAGAAAAGCCACAAAAAGCATATGACATTCAAAGATGAAAAAAGAAATAGCCTCTTCATGCTTAAATAAATTCTCTTTGCAAAGACTTTGATGGGTAAAATATTTAAAATCAAGACGTTTAAATGCATTTTACAAGAGAAGAAGAAAAGAAGAAGAGAAACAGTCATTCACAAACATTCAACAAAATATTTTATATAATGTTGGATTTAATGGATTCGTATCAGCAGCCCCTTGAATGTTTTAAAATGACAGGGAACTTTTAACAAATATATAATGGATATATTTATATATTTTTTTGAACATGACGTTATGTAATATATCATTTAAAAAGTTAGTGCAGCTATGGTTAATGCAATTCAGTGTGCATTATCTCATAATGGGAAATAACTATTTAATAGGCAGATGTCATTGTAACGCTATCATTTTTTAGTATTGTTTGGAAGCAAATGGAATCTTGTAAACATGCTTTTGGAGCTTGTGTTTAAAACTTAATAACTGCATAGTCTAACAATATTTAATCAGGTTTGGTTAAGGATAAGATAAAAAGATGAGGGGCATTTTAATCTCGGCTTTAGCGAGATACACCGTTTTTGACCTCAAAATCCCCGAGCAAAGCTGGTCTTCATGGAAATACGCCATCGACTTGATGAATTTCAGTTGGTTGAACTCCTACAGATATTTTAGCCATCTAAAGAAAATGGCGAAAAAGTATTTTTACTATTACAACCGAAAGTTTTAAATTATTGTTGTTTTTTGTTTCAATGTTATTTTATATTATGTCTTGTAACTTGTAAATTTTGTATATATACATATATATATATTGTGAACTTTTTTAACGCATTGATATGTGATATTTTAGCTAGGTCTTTTGATAGGTAGTCTAATTTTAAACTATAATGGTTATTTATGTATTATTTTTATACACAATTCTACTGCCCTTTTTCTTTGTATCTCCTGTTCTAATTGAAATAAAGACCTAAATTTAAAAAAAATATTCCGAATGTATGTAGAAAATTCACCCCTCCCCACTAACACTCAACCACTTTAAGCATTTCGTTTATTTATTCTACCTCGGGAAGCAACGCAATAGTTAACTATTGTTAAAATACATATGAATTGATAGAATCTGCTCTATCAGATGTTGAATAAATTATTTATGCACCATCATAATTTTAAGACAAAAATTCAGTCTCAGTAAACTAGTACTTTAAATATACAGTTACTCTCCTAAAAAAACGACACTCTCAAGTTGAATATCTCCTCGACAACGTCAGATTATATCTAAGAAGTTATGACCATTAAACTCCTCGACAACGTCAGATTATATCTAAGAAGTTATGAGCATTAAAATATTTTATTTGAACCAATGCGATATAATTAATAATTAAAATGTCATAACATAATTGGTTGTCTTTGTTCTTTATATCTACAACATTTCTTGTTACGACTCAATAAAAAACTATCATCAATGCAATTATCAAAAAGATGCAGTTGATGTGATTTTTTTTTTTGGAAATTCATGTTACCTTTTTAATTGATAAAAAAACTTGGTGACCTGAACGAACTATTGATATAAATAAGTTATTTAAACCATAAAACGGTATGCACTCCTTACAAATATGTTTTCAATCAATTATACTTTATTGAATGGCAAATGGTCTATAAGAGAGGTGTTTAGTTTAGTTATCAACTATTAAGATAACACGTATATAAATATTTTTAGAGTACATAATATGTAGAGTCGTCGTTAACTTCCAGATGAAGTTATTTTAAGATTACAGTAAATATTTATACAAGCTACTTCACTTAACATCAATATCGTTACAGTTAATCGAAATTTTTTTATACACAAAAAATATAGAATAATATGTTTTAAGCCAATTTCAATTATTGAAACTTAAAATGCATATAAATATTTAATTGATGAAAAAGTTTATATCATATTTTCGTTTGTTTACATTATTCTTTTTTTTATTACGCTGTTCCATAAATAATGAGGTAGTCAGCTATCTCGAAAAGTTCACATGCTATCTCAAAAATTTCAACGGGAGCGTTCTCATCGCACATTTTTGCATGGGAACAGACGGTATGGCGCTACTGAGGTTAGTATATAAGGTGAGTAATTGCGTCATTTCTATCATTCATTCTACTCGCCGCTGAAAATGGAGACACCCGATTTTCGCTCTTATCAATATGTGATAAACTACAACCAGCTGTCGATAAATACTCATTAAATATTTTTGTTTATTTACGGATTTTATCTATATATTGATAAATAATTAATATTATTATTATTTTGCCTATTTCGTTCGATAACATTTCATTCGTGTATCTAGACGAATGAAATTTTATCTAAGCATAATAACGTTCAAATTTATCTATTAGATTGAACTTCTCATCTGAGAGTCGAATCTATGCTTTCAACATCAAGAGTCGAGCTTTATTTCTCAATTTTGAAGATATAAGATAAAAGGGAAGTATGTTATCAAAGTGTAAGACATCAAATAAAAACTAACTACTATATTATTGCATATTTTAAATTCGAACTTACTAATTACTCGGATTATGTTTATATGTGTCATTAATAAAGGGCTCTTTATGACCAACACCCAGGTTTATTCAATAACCTATATAAATCAAAGTTTTGACAGCTTTTTCTGTACAAAATTCCTAGACAAAACCAATGAACTCAACTATATCAACTTTCCCACTCGCAAAATGTCCCTACAAGAGTGACAACCATTTAATGCAATCTCTGGTTGTCAAAAACATGAACAGCTTCTATGCCCTATGAATTAAGAAGAAGGCATTTGCAGTATATGTAAAATATATATTCTAACTCTTTATGTGAGGTTACAGCGTATCTAACTTATGTACGGATAACAAAACGATTATTAGAAAGCACATAAAAGGGCCGTTAAACCTAAAAAAGTAAAACAAGAATACATACTATTGTAAGTTAAAAGTACATCGCTTATATTTTGCAATATGAATGTAAAAATATGATCTTCTGATTTTGGAAATGTCCTTTAAGAAAATGAAGACAAATGGTTTTGGTATCCGTACATAAGTTAGATACGCTGTAACCTCACATAAAGAGTTAGAATATATATTTTACATATACTGCAAATGCTTTCTTCTTATTCATAGGGTCATAGAAGCTGTTCATGTTTTGCGGCATATATTATTCCTTCTCCTATTATTATGTACATAAAATTTAAGTAAGCAATTTAGTGTTTCACGATTTTTTTCTAACATTATATGTTTAATATTTAATGAGAAAAAAGCTATTTTAAATTTTTAATCCTTTTATTATGATGTTGTATATCATAATAGAATACTTTTTCCTAAATTATATTTTTGAAGAAATTGCATTTTTATATTTTCGAGTTCATCAAAAATACATTTTGGGATGTAAAATGCAATTAATCAAAATAATGTATAATTGAATAATGAAAACATTATATTCACATTAATCAAACTTCATATTAACTAATAAGAACTATACTCAACTAATCAATGATCTACTTCAATATAACACTAAAACACATCACATGGAGCGATGAACTGCAATTTATATTTTTTCAAAAGGGTAATTGACGATACGATGAAGACCACGTAGTTATGACAAAGTTTCATAGATCAGGCTTAACCCAGAACCCTCTATTAAGCGCCTTCTAATAAGCTTGGCACACATATATAATTAACCCATTATGTCCTGGATTAATTTTAACAATTTTTTTTTCTTTGATTTTATGAAACTTGGCAAAATGATTACTTTGAGATATAAAAATTGATTTGCAAATTTGAGATTTCACAAATCAATAGTTTAGCATTTATTAGCTGTTGCGTACACGCAACGCTAGGACAATAAGCGACAAAAATGTATTATTTCTTTTTTATTTAGAACATACATATATTGTACACTTATTCTATATACATACACTATATTTAGTTTAGAGTTCAACTAAAAGTGGTACAGACGTGAATAAATTATCGAAATACAAGGTGTAGGGAAGATTTCTCCTCTGTTCATCGTATTTGTTCAAAAGGTTCAATACAGTTGCAGAACATTTTCCAAACTTTTTTTCCTCCTCTTCCACTCCACCAATTGATTTGCCTTGGTACAAATCACAAGCTACGAGGTATCCTGATTTCGAACATTGCGACCACACTTTATATCCGAAGGTATAGGTTTATTCCTGATAGCCTGCTTGCACCCATGCTTCCCGAAGTATTGAATCATGGATTCATCATGCGAGATGGCACGTGTTGGTACAAAAATATCCATGAATTTCTTCTGCAGATGTTTTACTAAGGGCGTACCTTCCAATACTTGTCTTTGGGATCTATGTGATCGTTGGAGATGAAGTGGATATAACGCATGATATCTTCAAACGTGTTCCTTCTCATTGAATTATAGATGGCGTGGTTCTTCAAGTCATCGCCATTTGCCCAGTAATGTCGTTTACTTGGTAGTGGATTGTATCGGAACAGATCAGAATCGCCAGAAAAACTTTCATTTCTTCCTTAGAAACTGTGAATGACATTGCGTTCTTTTCGTGGGCATATATATTTGTCTGTTCTACTAATAAAGATATCAATTGATCATCAAAGAATAGTTCGAATAACTGCTCAGGAGTTAGATTTGCAAATTGTGAGTAGTTGTCTTCAGGAAACAAATCCTCTGTGATACCTTGGTTTGTGGATTTTTGCCACTCTAAATGAACATGTTTTTTACGGGTGTAGACTTATTCTCATATTCACAGTCGGAGTCTGTGCCTAATACTCTATGACCCTTGCCAGTGTGAGCCGGAGCTCTTAGTTAGGGGCCCGATAAATTGGTTAAAGAATTGGCGTTTCGATCGTTTTCATCATTGGAATCCTCATCAGTTACTATATGAGTATCAGGAGGTTCAGTAAATAATCATAGTCCTGATTATCTTCCAAATCTTTCGATCAAATCCACAATTTCATTCAAGCATAGCCCTCTGTAAAAACATAACATATATCCTAGCGTTGCGCTCACGTAACACAAAAGAAACATCAATAATTTTTTACAAGCACGTTCAAAATCGTTATAAAAGGTATACATATTTTTCAAAATATTCCCAGTAATATAATATTTGATAACATTCTTGTCAAAAATAATTTTATTTAGATATTAAGACTTACTTCTGCCGAGCCTCCCTTATGCTGTACAGAGAAACTGATAAACGTGTCCCTACACCCACAACACTGCACCACAAATGAAATATGACGTAATAACTTGCATTAGCGTCATATGAGCACGTCTGAACCAGTTGCGACCTGTCTGTCATCAATAATGGGATTTATGAATAAAAGTGTATTTTCACATTAGCGTTGCATGAGCGCAACACTAGGATATAATGGGTTAAAATATATTTTATTATACATCCTTTGTATTCTTTTTTAAATACCTCTATGAAATGGTTTAAACATATCTTTTGTATAGAATAAAATTAAAAGAATGGTTTTTTTTTGGATCTTGTTTATCACGCATGGTATTCTTATGAGAACCTTCCCTAATTTGACACGATTAATTTAGTTGTACTTTCCTCAAAGTGTTTATTGTCAGAACTTTACGTTTTGCAAGGGCTTAAGTTCTCAATCATTGTGGTCCTAAAACTTATTTAGCTTTTAACTTAATTATTGACTTTATTTGCGCAAACCCCAAGGTTTTGCTTACCTAGCAACAACCTTTGGGTTGCGCTAAATAGGTAATGATTCGTCGTAATGTATTCAGAGATATACCAAATTAAATTATTATTTAGTATTCTATGATGATACTTAATGTTAAGATAGCAAAAAAAGTATCTTACAACCATCTAATGCCTCAAGATACTCATATTATAAGATCTTAAGCCTTTCTTTTTATAAACAACACTCTATTATATACTTCATGTTTGTGAGAGATAAGAAAAAGGTGTAGAGTTTCTTATTTTCACCAACATGCCATTTAACATTTCGTAAAGTAAAAATCTCAAGTTACCCATGATATCTAATATATATGTTATGATGAAATCTATCTAGAACATATTTTGAAAGATCGTTTATATAAGGAAAATATAGTTGTAAAGTGTAATAGGAAATGTCTAACAACTCAAAATGGTGTACTTGAGGGGGTATTTCCTTGTTGGTTTTACGAGAAAAACACCTACCTCACTAGGATTCTTTTACAAATATGTATATGTTATATTTCCGTGTACTAAGTTGAATTATTATACTGTGCAATTTATTACATAGACCTAGGAACGTCAAATATATGTGTATATGGGTTTATATTTGTAAAGAGCAACAGGCCTTATTGTAGTAGTACTATATTATTATTGTTATTCCTGAGCATATGTTTCAAATCGATAAATCATGTATAGGTATTGTATCACCCATTCCTACTATCCATATATTATGTTTCTGTAGGTATTCAGTGAGTAAGATTATTTCAAATAATTTGTTTTTGAAGGCAAAGATATTCGAATAGAAAGCAACGAAATACGGATCAAAAGATATATGGACTTCAAATTATCCCTATAACAACTAAAAGACTCCTTTGTCATGTAAAGTTAAAGAAAAGGATTTGTAGGTAAGATTGAGACTTCAAAGCTTAATAAAGTCTTTCCTTACTCAATTTCATATGGTTGAGAATATAAATATTTTAATACTTTTTTTGGCTATATGGTTCTATAAAATTACATCCAAATGGATATAATCACTATAGCGTATTAGAATTCCTATATGATAAACCATAATTGTGTGTATTTTTATTATCGTTTCAAATAAGGATGACGCATATTTCCTTTTATTTCATCCAATGAAAATTTTGCTTGTCAAACTTTAAAGTAAAATAATTTACCATTCTTTATCAAGAATATCATATACCATTTTGGAAGATTGATCCATCTTATTATGTAAAATGCATTTTTCCTTTGATCTACAACAACAATGCAGAGTGAATTATTGTTATGATTATTTCCTTTAGGCATGTAGACAATTTCCAAGAAGAGTAAAGAAAAAAGAAAGGCTTTTCGCATCTTAAGAAATATATATATATATATTTAATATTATACTTTAGTTGAAAGAAGCATGACTAAAAAGTACGTTCGAAAAGGCCAAAGTAAAATAATTTTTTCTGTCTTGATCCCATTAGTAAATCGAATACATTATATAAGCTATAGATATTCTTAAAACATACAAATACTTTTTTTACTGTGAAACCTTCTTTTCAAAAAAATACAAACAAATTATATATAACATCAAAAATTGAAATTTCAATAGGGGGTTTCAAATATAAATCAGTAAACACATTTTAGTTTACACTTAAGGTCTTAGTCATGATCCATCAATTCATTAACATTAAAATACAATTATAATTATGTGTCTTAAAGGCCTTTTAATTATGTGTATATGTATGATATATATAAGATCAATTATGTTTCCTGGTTGTTGGAAGTCAATAGGAACTTATTCTTTTATATTTATCAATAATGCTGTAGGTTATAATTTTAGCATAGACTTAGAAAACACGCAGCTGTATCAAATGCCATTGAAAAAAACTATTATAAGTCGGTATAAGTTAGAAATGTTTTGATAACATTTTTTTTTCAAGAAATCAATAATACCATTTTTTGCAGCTATTTCAAGTACATTATAAAAAAAGAGAAAGTAAGAAATACTGTAAATATACCAGCTAAATTTATCAATACGTTTATACAAATCTTGATGATGGAATTAAAAGTTTGTTAAGACTCGACATTACTACTTTTTAATAAAATCTAATTTTACATATTTTGGTCAGCAAGAAAATGACAGTCCTTTGGCATTTGCAACCTATAAAGCAGTAATATTTTGAATAAAATGTGTTCTTATTCATAGCTTTTTCATATATTAATGTGAGTCGAAAAAGACTAAATGTTTTTTGAGACAATTTTTTGTACGTTGTTCAAAAACTGCCTTGAAAGCACTACAACATTTTTACCATTTTTATTTAGAATGGACATTATATGAAACAACAAGGTTTTTTCAAATTGAGATATGATTTTTTAGACGATTTCAAAATGAATTTAGTAGATATAATTAAAATATGTATCTTAAAAATACTCATCCATTTATGATACAATAAAACTACACCTATAGACCTTGAATAATAGAAATTTGTTCGTTAAGGGGAAAACTTTTATGACTAAGCTGAATCTGAATAATATTCCGAAATAACTTAGTTGTCACAAAGCAAGCATCCAAAAAAAATGGACTGAAGATATTTTTAAAACCTCGGATATAAGCTCTATAATTTCATTAATTATAATATTGACATCGATTATGAAAAAAAACCTCTCAGAAAAATCAAGTTTGACATATAAATCTCATTGTTATCTTATTATGACAACACATACCGTTAGCCCGCGTTGAAAAAATGAAGATTTGAGATTCCTTAGACCACCCCCATATATTTTTGCACTTGATGATGACTTCGTACTGAGTGCTTGGCTCCAGGGCATAGAACATGTAGCTCCCACTTTGAAGAGGGTCTTCAACTTCATCATGACGAATGGAAAGCTATTACAATAATAATAATAATACTTAAGACGGTTGCAAATATTATATATATATATATATCTGTGAAGAGGGGTTGATTTATCACTTCATGCAATCCAGTGGAATTTAAATATACCACTAAAAAGCTGATCCATCCCCTCTTTGCATCAACAATCATTCAAACCAATGTTTGATGAGTGGTTCCTAAGTCATAAATAATTCAAATAAATATTAAGATGTTGAGGTTGAAAAATAAGTCCGAAAAAAAACCCCAAAAATATATCATCTTATTTTACTTGTGCATAGCACAAGGAGAAAAACAATGTAATATCCATGTAAATATATTTTTTATATCTTATAGATATTTTTAGTTAACATTTAAGCCAAAAAATAGTTTTATTGTAAAGTATAAAACTTTAAAATATGTAGTAGATTTAAGGAAATATTAATGAAAAGTTATTTATATGCATCCTCATATTTAGAAAAAGAATCCCATTATGTTTTTTAATTACTATTTTGATTGATTCTTAGGTAATGAATTAATTTAAAAGTTGAGATATTTTATGCCTTTTCATACGTGGATAAACAGACAGTATAAAAATAATAATTATTATTACTGCAGTATTTTTACAAAACAAGAGATTGCCAAAACTACACTTTAACGATATGTTGGTAAAAATTGGAACATAAAGTATTTACAGATGCTTACACTAAACGCCATTTAATCGCACCATATTTTATACATCCATTTGCAAACAGAATATCAAAATTAAACCACATCATATGAATTTTATTTTTCAAAATATCATTAGTACATACTTCGCTCGTTATAAATATGTCAAACATAATTGTGCAAATTAATTATGTTAGACATTTTGATTCCCCTGCTTATATGATAAATTCCTTTGTGTTCTGAATACTTCAAATAGTTTGGAGCACATGCCAACCCAAATGAAACTTCCGTCAAATATTTAAAGAAATAAAATACTTCAGTCTTTCATATCTGACAATTCATACAATTTGTGTATTTATTTATATAAATCCACAATTCTTTGAAGGAAAAAAATATTTGATACATCAAAATGGTTATTTAACCATTTAATTGATTTTCTTGCACTTAAATGGGATTTTTTTCATCTTGTCCTGAGCTCGTAGGAACTACAGGACCCGACAACTACAGTTACACAGGCGACATAGCCATTTGGGCCACCAGGGTGGATCCTAACAATGTAAAATCCAAGCACAGGAGAGATCCCAACTCTTTACAAATTTTGCTAACTGAAACGGCCAGGTCTTCAACGCATCAAAGGCACATCTAATTGTAGAAAGTTTCAAGGCATCTGTCGGTCTCTTTTGTGTAAAATTTGAAGGATTGACGACAAACAAACCAGAAATCAGTTTTTAGTGTTGTTTTGATGATCACATTCAGCAGCTTCTCATCTCCAAGAACTGGCTAAGCAGAGAGCGCTCTGATATCAAGGCTATCACCTCCAAAGGGAAAATACCTTTCTCGCCCTTGCAATTTTTTTTTAGCAACTTTCTTCTCTGGTTTTATGTAATTGAATATTTTACCACTAATATTTTCTATCTGAACAGTCAAATTTTAAATAGTTTTCAAAATGACTACAATCAACACCATCAAATGATATTATGTTAAAAAATGTATGTTTTCTAACTTTCGATTTTTCCTATTCAATATTTTCTATGACATCAAGGCAGAGTATCCATCTATACCATATATGATGATCATTATCAGGTCATTTTTGACATTTCTACTAGTAAACATGTAGAGCTAATTTGTCTTTGCAAGAATATTATTATTATTCCATTTAGTTTTTTATTTTTGTTATTTTTGTATAATTTGAATAAAATATTACATTTAATAACATAAATTTATTTTGATACCTTCAGAAACTTCTCTTAAGATTAATCAAAAGTGCAAAATGGAATTTAGATTCATACACGCATTGCAGGTAAAAACTAATTCGGATTTGGCAATTACAATTTGTGTCCAGTAGGTTTTTGAAAAAATAGGTATTAACTCTATTAAAGAAGAGTTTTACTTTTTATACACAGTTCTAAAGTCTTTAAACAAAAAAGTGTACTTATTTGAACGTCGAAAATACCCTTACAAAACTCATATAGATTTTCTTTTATCATTCTATTATGCATAAATTTTTATAATTTCTAATATTTATCTAACTTGAACACTTCAATGAGTACAGAGTACAGGCATATCAATTGCAATTATAAAATCTAAGAATGAAATTTATACTTATACATGTTTTATTGCAGATAATTTGATGTTGTGCCACCGACTGCGAATGTCATATGAGGGATCCTGTTCAGGCTGCAAATGAATAGATTTGACATATTATACTAATGATGTTTGAAATGGGCAAAAGGTAAAATATTCCATTTGTAACAGGGATGTAACCTATGTATATTCCTACGAACGACTAAAATAAATAATTCATAACGAGACTAAATGATAAACCAATCAAACTATCATTGATTTGATTATTCATACAAAACCTTTTAAATATATGTATATATATATATACATATATTGACAATATTTTGTGAATGAATATTATGTGTATTTGCTTATTAAAATTTATTGTAAAATTAAGTCCTTTTGACTAATATAAAATTTTACTTTGCTGTTTAATATATAATATCAAAATAGGAATTTGGATGATAGAATATTAGAAATGATTCATTCGAATATCAATACTATAATAAAGTTATAATAACATTAATGAACGTATTTGATATAAGACATTTAATGTAGTTTTATTATTATGATGATATTTTAGGAAGATATAAAATAATATTATTTAGTGCAACATTTAATGATTTTTAAGTGTCTTTCATAAATTTACAACATACTTTATTGAGAAATACTAATTAATTGATATTTTATGTTTTCTTTGTTATGGTATAATATCTTAGACATTAGAACTTTATAGTTATATTAAAATATTTGAATATTTTGAAAAAGTCCAAAGAGCAATAACAAAAATCAAATGTGAACAAATCATTTAATCTTTACACTTTTGAGCCTTGCACTTAAAAACAGAGGTTTCCATAAATTTTTAACATGTATTAATTCATTTTTTTATAAATTGAGATTACATTTTGTTTTTTTACAATATTATATTTTCTAAAACCCGAAAAATTTGATTTCATTGTTCCTCTATATTAATAAATACTATAACATATATATAAAACAGTGAATAAATGTGAAATCCCCAGAGGGGTTAGGATACTAAAATAATAAATAAAATTTTTTGTGACAACAACAGCATATGAATATATGAAAAAGGTTTTTTTGCCTATATGGTTCGATAGAATTGCCTCCTTTTGCATATAAAGTTAGTCTATCTAACCTAGATTTTATCAATGAGTTTGTCTAAAAATTGACCTTCCCTCTCGTGATTCGAACCTGCGCCCATAACGCACTTAGCTATAGCACTTCCTTTGTAATCGTTTTATTTTGCCTATTCGAATGCATTCTTAATTGAATGTATAACCATAATGATAATCACGTCTGCAAACATATACTTTTAAAATCCTTCTATTTTGATAAGGAAAAACATCTGGAGATCCCCAATGTCATATACTACTAATAGGGTATATCTCTAGAAACAAAACAAAAAATGATCTCTTGTCAAATTAACTGCTATTCATTTAATTTTCTGGTTAATATTTGATGAAGGGGTATTCTTGGTATACACAGAAATAAAACACAGAAAAAGACTTCATCTTACAATAATGAAGTCTCGCAAAACTTGCAAAGTCTTCCAAATGAAAACTCAATGTAAGAAAATCTAAAATGTTTATAACTAAATGTATTCGAAAACAATAAACAAGTTAGAAGGACGTCGACCTCAAATTTTTGCATAACTAAATTTGTAAAATTATAACTCAAAAATTGTTTCAAAAACATATGAAAGTGCTCTTTTTATTTATTTATCCTAAAAGCATTAAATATTCCTGAACATTTTTACTTTGTTAATTTTTTTTTCATATTTCAAATCAATAATATCTTTTTTAAACATGTAATGGGTATACATATTAATAAAGAGTTCTGCTTTTAAAATGGGTTTTTTAAATATTATAAACAGAACGAATGATAGATTTGAAAAGATGAATTGTATTTTTATCATCAAAATATTTCACTATATATTTCTTGAAACATTTATTTCAGATATATATAAGTATTGTATAGGTACGCCGCTTTGGACCTCAAAATTCCTTTCGTCTTTGGTGATTCGTGGACAATAGCCACCGATGAAATCCGATACTTCCCTTCCCGGTCTCTGTTTTATAATGACGCCATAAAGAAGCTTTTAAAGAAATTTAGAAACTACAAATAGACAAATAGATAATACTCCGTGTTTTTTTCGTTTACCGTCATTTCAGTTTTATATGCTTTTAATTGATATATATTTTTAAGATTGTTCAGCTTGGATGCTAAAAATTAACTATAATGTTTAATAATGTATTTTTTACGCATTAGCATCTTATTATATACCTTATACTTTGGTTATTATATATATTCCATGAACTGTGAAATAAATAAATAAAAATATGTATTTTTTAAAATATTATTGAAACATGATACTCTAAAAAAAGACTACACACACTTTACCTTTTAAGGGGCATACCTTCTAATACAACATTATTTTATTTAGGTAAAAACAAACAGGAGATGATGCCTTTTTTGATTTATCCAAAGTCATTAATCAGCTTGACATATGACTCGCATGTCAGGCTCATTAGTTAGTTTCATTTATGTGTCTCATACAAGGAACTTTAATTTATATATGCCTTTTCTTTAAGGTCATGATTTTGCTATACATATATAAAGATATATACATGATCTTAGTAAAGTTTTTTTTTTGTTATTTATAGGTATATAGTTAACGGGTGACCTGTTGGTGCAAGTTAGTTTTCGTTATTTGGTTTGTTACTGTTTATACATATGAAAGATGAGATCCCCTTTTTATCCAGAGTTTGTTTTGTGCCAATTAGATCTCTAAAGCTAACTCAATTATATAGTTTATCAATTAACAAAATTATAAATCATTTTCTTAGAAACTCAAACATGTACAAAGGCTGAAAAAGTAGTAGTTTAGTTGCTTTGATAGTTGATTAGAACACTCCTGATGTATGAGCATAAAAAAGTAACTGATGTGGTATATATAACTTTTAAAAACTAATGAATTTTGTATTTATTTCTTTTATATATTGACTATTTCAGCCTTTCTTACAAATTCATTTCTCAATCAATTATTTATTTAAAATTTAAAAAAATCTAGTCTACTTGATTATATAACTTTTATCAGCTAACAAATAAATATAATTGCATGCTTAAGATTGCAATATAATTGGTACAATATTTATTTTATTATCTTTATATATTTTTATATATGCTAATATTGTAGTATATTTTAAATATTTAATCGATAACTTATGGACCGAAAAGCTGTTCACATGTACACATATTGGAATATTTTTTATTCTTTTATTTGTCTTTATAATTTACTTTATAGTTAACAAATTAAAAACTAAAGATTACGTTTAGTACACAATTATATGTAATATTATATATATTGTATATAAATAAATATTTTTTTAAAGTTTTTGGATTGTTTAAATGATTTATTTCACTTATAGTATTGTATATCCCATATATTGCAATAAATGAAAACAGACATATTTCAGTACACTGTTTAATATATGATCCAAAAAATTAGTTTTGATCCCCCCCGATGTCGCAAATTCTATTTGTGGTTATCGTAGTTCCTTTTTTTAATGGAGTGAATAAGTCTCTAAAGAGCATTTAATTTTTAACTATAACGTCAATTTAATGTTTTTTAAACACAATTTTCCCATTAAATGTTTTATATGATTTATATACTTTTGAAATATAATTTATTAAATAAGTAGAGACGTTGCTTTTGAAGAAAAAAAGCTGGATTCCTGTGCTTCTTTCAATTTTTTTATGTATAAATGATTATAAGAATATATTTTTTCTTATGCATATTATAAATTAACTCACCACTCGTTTCCTGTACATGATTTGATAGCGTTCTACCCTGGAGAAACTGTACACTGACCACGTGATGTTGTATCTGTCACTGTAGTAGCTTAAGCTTGGCTTGTAATATTGCTCTTATTTGGATGACCTTTAGGAAGAAAAAAATAATTAGTTGAGTGAACTTGAGTGATTAACTATTTTTTATTTAAAATTAGCTAAAAATTATAAATATTAAACAATTTGAACTTTTGAAAAATCACGACCTATATTAAGAAGTGATATTTATGATGTATCATTACCTCCGCCGAAGGAGGTATTGTTTTCACTGGCGTTTGTTGTTTGTTGTTGTTTGTTGGTTTGTCAGCAGGATAACTCAAAAAGTACTGAACGGATTTGGATGAAATTTTGTGGAGTTGTTGAAAGTGCCAAAAGGAAGAAGTGATTAAATTTTAGCATCTCTGAGTGCAGAATTTAGGCGCCAAATGAGCTAAATACTACTAAATTTTTCAAGTTAGCCTACTCTGCCAATAGATGTCGCTGTGCTGTGAAATTGGGTGCCGGAGCGTCTTCCTCTCGAATTTCCGTCTAGGGGAACCCTCCCCGTCACTCTACGCTCCCCAGTCGTGAAAAATCCGCCTCGGAAGGCTCATGACGGCGGAGGTTTGCACTCTCTGAGTGTATATATGCCTCTAGTTTTTATTCAATTTATATTTCAGGAAAACATTTATTCAATAATAATCATAATCTTTTACCTGCTGTTTTAAAATTTATTTGTCAATTATAATATATTCTTAGTCCCAAACAAAATGAAGCTAAATGTGTCTTAAACATATTACAAACATCATCGTACAGTACATTTTTTAAATCGTGACTTTATAAATCAGTCATATTTTACGTCAGAATGAACTAGATACTAAATTCATTCTTCATATCTTACCCGATATTTCAATAAACCCACGTGATCGGCCTAGGCTATTCTCCGCCAAACAGGAATAATTTCCAAAGTCTTCTTTTTGAACACTTTGAATAACCAAGGAGTACCGTATTCCAAATTTCTCCATCAAACGATTCTCATTGGCTTGAAGAAGCATGGTATCACGATACCATATCACCTACAAACAGAAGAAAAATTATTTGGTTAATGATATGTCAAATATATTATCATATAAAATTATTTTTAGAGGTATGTTTGGCCTATTTTAAATAAAGTGTCTATAAGAATCTCATTAAGAGTTATAAAATACTTTACAAATAATTTACTGAGTAAATCATAACCTGAAAAAATCGTCTGATTATTTATATATATGAATATATTTTTATAAAAATAAGAATAATAACGCAATAAATTTATTAAGAGTAGAACTACAATAGAAATGACCTCCACCTCCACAAAGGGGTCAATCGTGACTCTTATTATAAATTTACACATTGCTCTATTTTTTTAAAATTAATTCATTCCATCTTTACCATTAATTATTTTTTTTTGGTATTTTTTTAGCATTTAAATTTAATAACTAGTTGTCAATTTCGTTACATTTTCCATAACAGAAGATTTACATTGAACAATAACTTGTAGTTTTGTAATATAATAACAATTCTGAAATGACAAGCTTGTTTTTTTTATTTAAAATAATTGTTTCTTTATGCTATTCCAAATAATATGATCTGCATAATTGCAATGCTGGATGTAGCAAAAATAGCGATAAGAGATATTTATATAAAAATGTATTCTTAGATAACGATGTATTTTTTTTAAACAAGACTAAGCCAACGTCTTGTTCCACGTTTTGTTGAATACAAACGGCACATTTGGTTCACACCGTCCACTCCAAACTTGGTGAATTATAATAATCGCCTGTTTATGACTTGTTTATTTTTAACTGAACTTTGCAATATGAAGGCGGTCCATAACCTCAATTTGTAGGCCATCAAATTAAAACTATTTTTACTACAATGAGAAAAAGTTTAAAAGGGAATATTATATTAAAATAAGCGATCTCTGGTAGGAAGGAAATCTAGCACTATGTCTGTCAGTATCAACCAAACTTGTTTTACCTCAAAAGTAATGATCCAATCAGGGATGTGAAAAAATGATTCATGTATCATGCATTTCTTGTCCAAAAATTCATTTGCAATTGCGAAGTGAAATTAGAACTAACGATTTATATGAATAATTAAACTGCTTTTTGAGTTTGTCTTAAAGTAGGCTTTAGCCAAACATTAATACTGACGTCTGCCGATAGCCAAAGTTATTTATTGACTAAATATATATTTTGCAAAAGAGCATTGAGTCTTTAAGGGGAAAAGTTGTTCATCTATGTTCGAAACATATTATCATGAACAACTATCAGTAAATAATTATAGTCTGCTTGAAATTTGACATTATATATAAAATTTAAGCGACCTAGGAATGATTCTGAAATGATTTCTAGTCTTGATTTTCTCGAATAGTTTTTGACCATATCAGTTCCGCTTATGGTTTTGAGTTACTCAACACTCCTCTTACATATAACAGTCCAATAAATTGAAGCAGTTTTACAACAACTTAATTCATTTGTGGAAGTTGTCCTTCCATTTGAATGGAATATTTTCATACATTCATTGGATAAAAAATAATAACAATATAATTTTTATTTCGATAGAACCACAGAGACTGTTTATTTCCTATATATAAGTGATTGTCCATAATTGATGAATGTCTTATTCGATGTAATTCCATTTTACTTTGATAAATGTCATGGAGAGTGAATGAGGTTCATAAGAAAAACTTTAAACCAAAATAATATGTCGATAAGTATTTACGTTTTATTTTTAATAGCGTCACAAAAGACTCAAATTGATAGTCAACCAAAAAAAAAAGTTTTCTACAACTTCTGGCAGCTAAATATCTGTATTTAAAAATATCAATATGAAAATAAAAGTGAAATAACATTACAAAATCATTAATATTATTATCTTAATGGTCTTTAAGAGATTTAAAAAGGATTCATATTTGAAAACCTTTTGTTCGCTATGTACAAAATCATTTTGCTTTCAAGTTGCGTGTTTATGTTTGTTTCCATTGCTTAGATGTATTATGCGTAAATTAACATTTAAAATAAAAAAAGCTTAATATATACCAATTTTATTTCTTAAAACCAATTAGTTTGTAAATGACAAGGAAGTCAAATATATAATGATCAATATAAACTCATTCTCAAATTTGTACTAAAATGTACATTTTTTACACAACTGTGCAGAAGAGTTTTGATATAATATATGTTTTATTTATATTTTTAGTGTATTTTTGATTACTTGTATTGATTAAACAGATAAAACTTTTATGAAGAGAAAAAGTATTTCAATATTCATTAAGAGCTAAACTTCAAGCTGATGAACAATTAAGGATTTATTTGCTAGTAACGTTTATATTTTATAAAATATTTTTACTCTTTGTTTCACAATATATATTTAGCTTTTTCTCCATCAGAGTTAACTTTCATATATATATATATCGAGTAGTTATGCACTCTTATGTTTTTTTTTCTCTCGAATGGGAAAACAAACATTTATATTTTTACAAAGTTATATTCCAGGGTATTAAACAGCATAAGAAGCTCTCAAGCCCTTCTAAAGGTGTATCCCTGATGTGTTTATTTTAGAAAAAGAGCTTTAATCCTCTACTCCATCATCGTTGTCCCTAATACATACATCCCATTATAAAAAAAGTGTCAAGAACATTCTCCTTAAACGGATTGCTTGAAGTTGACTCCAAATATTTGGGCTTACAATGTAATAGTACTATAATAATAATATCCCACCAAGAATAATATGTCAGATGGTTATTTACATATGTATATTTCATGTATAAATTTAATATAAAGGGGTATACAACAACGGATTCGAACTTTGAATTAATCTTTGGAAGGATACGTTTGGAACCTTCCAGATAGAAAAAAATGTTCCATAGTGAATACTCTAAAACAAAAAATTGGCATGGCCAGGGATATACAGCTGTCAAGTATAGGAGTTCGTTGTCTCAGGGGATATTTGATTTTTTTTGTTGCGAAAGTGATTAACTATATTTATTTTTGTAAATGTATCAACATATCAACTTTTAGACAGTATAGCGTTACAATATAGTTTTAAAATTCTATTTTGAGGGTGGAAGTTCCCCTCCCAAGAAGGAAAGGACATTCAGATCAACTTCAATAAAAGTATCTTAGGTTGGATGGACTAATTTGTATAATTTTTCATATCCACATAAATATTATTCCATGTCACAATTTTGACAAAAATTGCATTTCCTTAAGATACAATGTACTATGTGTTACCCTATAGTAATACCATCCATAAATACAAACAAATGAAGGAATCAAGTTAAACTTCATGAATATCCTTGTAAATAGGTTCTTTCATAATCTTGAGGATGAGATGAAATGCTGAGTTGTATTTAAAAAATATTGGTTTATATTCTATCTTATTTTATATTATGATGGTTAATATTTATGTTTTCTAAAGGATCATCTATATCTTATCATAAATGTGTCGAACTCATCCACTTTAACGATGTAATGTCTATTTTCTGTAGTCCCCTGCTCTTTAACTTTAAGTACATAGTAATGAAAGTATATCTTTGAAGACCCAACAATTCTGGACTTGGAGGTTTAATTTCTGAGTCAGGGTAGCTATATATCTATTTATTACTAATAATACATGAAATAAATATAAGTAATAAAAAACATTTTAATTCTAAACAAAAACCTTTACAAAAATAATCTACTCATTTATAATATAATAACCTTGAACATACTTAAAAATAATAATAAATGATGGTTTATAAAACAGATATCAACGAATTAAAATATATGAATAAAAAAGAACAGAATTTATATATTCAACAATATATATATACTTTTCGTCACCATTTGCATCTTCAAAATTTGAAATAACAAAATATTACTTTTCGTAGTATTGATAAACTGTCATTAATATACAAGTAATGCCAAAATACTTTTACTCAGCTTCAAAAAAAAATTATAAATCCAAGAAAAGTGGGCAATTGTACAGAGTATTGCTCTTTGGTAAGCAAACATTTCTGTTTTTTATATTGAGGAAGCATCCATGGTACTCCAGATGGAGTAAAAGGGATATATATATATATATATATATATATATATATATAATATATTATATAATATATATATATATTCTTGACGCCGCGAAGTCCAATCAGTAACTATTATACATTTAATCCTGTTTGTATTTCAGCTTGTAAGCATTGTATTTTTTTATTTTGTAGCAATACTAATAATGAAAGCAGTAAAAATTCTCTGTAAATCCAGTAAATAAGTAGTTAGAAATTATCAATCGTGCTAATCACGTAATGGAGATGTCCTGAGGCTACAATACGTCCCCCAGAGACGAAATCAAAATATGAACAGAGAAAAAAGATTGATGGAAAATATAAAATATAATTATGCCTGTTGCAAAGTGACCATAAATGAAAAATGCTAATAAATTGGCTTGGAGTTATCAATAGGCTGGATTGAGTACCTTAAAAGTCAATGGCATACGTTTAAGCAGCAGGTAACGATGTAAAAGAGTTCAAAGAAGATATAAAAGGTAAGAAAGTCCGAAAGATGGAAAGAAGGTCGTCCATGGGGGAGAGTATTTTAAGAATATGCCTCTGTATCCTTGGAAATCCTTGAGAAATGGATAAGGTCCTGGAAGGGTAGAGGTATAAGTAGAAGCGAGGAATGATCGTTGAGCTTCTGAGTAATCCATGGTAGAACGTGCTGACTATTGCAGAATAAGCTCTTTGATCAACGGAGTCACATGGAAGGGTATGTTTCAAGAGGAACGAAGATAGCGTCGGGATATGCTCCATGAGCGATCGACAGTCCATGAAAGACGTGGCAATGAAAACCGTCGGGGAATGTTCCATAAGCAACGAGGGATGACGTCAAGGCGACTAGTGTGGAAGTACTCATGATATGCTTCACGTAGAGTCAGAAAGCATATAAAAAATGATCTTGACGCCAATTGGCCAATCAGTAAGTATTATATTCCTTTTATATTTTAGTGACAAAAATAATAACGATTAAATGACTCTTCAAACACCGTAGATAAGTATCCAGGAGATATCAATCGTGCTGATGACGTAAATAGGGATATCTTAACGCTCAAGCGTCAATATTAATATAATTTAGGTATATGAAAAATATATTTTTATATTTCCAATAAAATGAGCTTAAATTAGTCATTTTCTCTTTTAGTTGATTCCCGCCTTGAAAAAAAGAGAATCCAAGAATAAATCAAATCCATCAAAAAAAAAATGAAAAAAGTAATTTGCTCTCATTTCATTTCCATACCCTTCCCAATTCAACTTCAACATAGATAAATCATATTTTTTTTCAGAGGATTTTGATAAATAAATGGATAGGTTCATCATTCATTGGATATTTTTGCTCTGATGGTTTCATAAATAAATATTAGAACTACATTATCTAACGAAATTTTATTTCTATTTTAAATATTTGTAATATGTTTTTATTACAACTTTATAAACCATTCAAAAGATTGTATAAAATGGAGAAGTTTTGTATTAAGTTAAAAATATGTTTTATTAGAGATATAATTTTTATTTTAATGTTTTCTTATATTTTCGTTAAAATCATTGTTATTTACTGATCGTTTTTCACTAAGTATTTGCAGAAACCTTTTGTATATCGTTGGTTGATTTGTCAAAATAAATGTCCACTGGGCCAAGAAAAAAAAGAAAAACATTTTATTCAGTAACCTGCAGAAAAATAATTTATTGATAAAATAAAATATATCAAAATAAATAAACAGAAAAAGAGTAAAACTATTTAGGGCAGAAACGAAGAAACATAATTGGATGTTTTAATTCACATTTACTACCCTCAAGGATAACCTTTTATAAAAAGCAAACATCAATCATTATATTTAATTTAAAAAATCGCAATGTCTTTTTAAAAGCCTTCTTATAGGTAGTTTTCATATAATATGGAGATCCTTTAATTATGTGACATCTCCACGTTCGTTGTTGGTGCTTTTTTAGTAATGGATTTATTATAAAAACTTTTTTGATAAAGATATGTTATATTTAAAAATGTATATACATTTTTCATGTAAATAATGTCGAACTTTTACTCCAGATGCAGTATTTATCTCAATAAATAAGGGAGCTTTAAAAATAAGGCAATGGTTGCCTATAAAATTAACAAAGGCAAAATATAGACACAAAGAATGGATAAAATAAAAAGCACAAATATTTATATTGTTTTGGGTGTATTTTATATACTTCCTCATAATCCATTTCAGAAATGGTAGATCTCCTGCTTTATCAGACGGATAAAATCACACACGATCTCCTTTGTGTTTTCATAGACTAGTGTTGTAGTAAATATATTTACCCAAAAGTCAAGGTATGGCAAAGCCGTTTCATTATTTGTTTATAAAGTTATTAAATTTATCCCTAAATATAATAAAATTAATCCAAAAATAAAATTTAAAGGTGTTCTTCAATTAATTTGAATTATTTTTGAATGGTTGACTTTCAAATATTAATTTTTGGGAGGGGACACAAAAATATTTATTATTCATGAAAATACATTATGAAACAAATTAAGCCACATTTTTCATCCTTCTGATTATTTAGGCCTAATATACCAATTAGTTAGATGAAAACGCACGCGTATTTTTGCCAATGGTCATGACATAGAATAATATAGTAATCTTAATAAGTTTCAAGCTCAATAAACTATATGTAAAAGTAACCAGGGTATTTCAAACTGGTATCTTCTCTTTTCGATCCCTTCGTATGTCCAATCTTAAATGCTGGTATATGAAAAATATATATTTAATCATATTGAACTATATCTCCTCCATGAAAGAAAAACTCATTTTCTGAAGAACCAATGATAATAGATAAATCCTTCTTTCTGAACAAACTCATATAAATTTTCTATTATCCCTTTTGTATTTTGGGCAGAGAAGGACGAATCAATAATAATATATAGAATAATCTTGGTGATGAAAATAAAATGTCGGGGGGGATGTAGGATAGAGCTTTTCAATATATATTAATCTTAAAAAGATACGTAGGCTTAAGGGAGTTTATTACACTCAATTTCACACTACATGTATCTATTTATTGGTAAATATAGTTTCTATCCCATTAGCTATCTTTTTATATATATAAAAACAAATTATGTATTATAAACAAAATTGTAAGAAATACATAATAATACTAATTAATCAAAGAAGAATAGTAAATCTACAATGAAAAAACAATGAAATGATATGGTCTTTTTTTAAATTATTGTAGAGTTACTGTGTATTCAAATAAGCGTTGGGAATTAATGGGTTATCTCCTTCCTAATGGATACATTTCTATCGAAACTAAGGACGCAAAAAATTGATTTTGCTTCAAATATATGTGCATAAAAGCATTATTTTGTATTTACAGGATTAAACAATAATTAGACATATGACATATAGCTGTTAAATAAATAGACCTTTAACTCGTGTCCTTTAAAATATCTTACTAAGTCCTTTAATTCAATATATTATTATTATTTTATTTCTTAATTGAGGAGTAACGTCTTTATTGCATCATAGTTTTTATATAAATTTTTCTCTGACATTTTAAACATTTAATTTTATTTTTCATTCTTTAAATACATTTTTTTAATAACTTATGTAACAAGAATTGAGACGCTCTTACGCTTAGTAAAACTTTTCCAAAGTTATTTTGAATAATAGTCACGAAAAAAGCAACCCTAAAAACGGATAAAACAATTTCACGCCATCGTAATTAAAACAAAGCCTCACTCCCTAGGTCATCTATAAAAGTCAAGTGCTAGCAACTATACAAAGAGGATGAAAAAATAGTTTAAACTTTTTTGAGCTCCTTATATAAGTATATAATATATATGTATATATATATATATATGTATATATATATATATATATATATATATATATATATATATATATATATATATATATATATATATATATATATATATATATATATATATGAATATATATTTATATTCATTAAAACCTTATACTCAAGAACAATAGATTCTATTGTTTTTATTCGTTTTTAACATCTTTGAGCATATTTAACCGACTATATTACTTTTTATAGAAACCTCTTCATTATAAAATTAATTTATTTTTGAAAAAGACTACCATTGTTTAATGAACCAACCATACGACAAGCCAAAAAGGCTGGTGAAAAACGGTTTTAACATGTTTTTCGAAGAATAAGAAAAACTGTATAATATAGTTATGAAGATAAATTTTCTTATATTATAATGAAAAATGTAAAAGATATTTTTACGATATTTTTTGTCTGGAATAAGACAGTAATGACCTTCAAAGAAACATGAAAATGTCAAATTATTTTGTAGAACTATAAAGTTTACATTGAAATTAAGAATTTTAAATAGAATACTAACAAAAATTCATTTTATTTTCTTCAGTATTTGATTGTAAATAGTACCCAATATTTTTCATATAAATTAATATTTTTAATTTAAAATATTAAAAGATGATTAGAATATATAGAAATATGATGAGCCATAAGAAAAATAATATATTTAAATCAATTATGTATTTCCAAAATTTTATTCATATTTCCATAATCTTCACAAATATTAAAAGAAGATTTATATTTTTTTATGAAATAAAAAAAATCTTTTTAAAGAGCTTTACTTTTAAGTTAATCTAAAGTCTTCTTTTATTTTGAACGATTGATTTAAAAAATATAAAATGATATGACCATTTTAATGATATGTCACATTATTTATATGTATTCAAGGGAGTTTTTTTTTTTTTTTAGTTTAGTTTATTGCTACATCATATATACATATATTCAGTACGGGCACATGTTAATTTTACAAAAACTTATGGTGCCCTCGCAATAGGGTCTCCTCCTATTGCAGTCCGTCTGAGTGATGTACATTGAAGGAGGTTTCTTGATCCATTGACCGATGTCTGTGTTTGCTAAGAAACTTAGCCAGGTCAAGAACTGAGTACCTTGAAAGGGTCTCGAATTGTCTAAGAGGAGTGACCTTTCCAATTCAAATCGTGGACACTCGTTTGCTAGATGAAGAGGATCTTCATCTGCTTGTCCACAGCCTCGACATTATATTATTATATTATTCTGAAGTGATAACTCCAAAAAAAAAAGATATATATTTTTAAAGTACATTTAATATGTCTTTTCACTCTATTGTTTCTATTTTAGTTTTTATATTATATATACATACCACAGTCAAACTCATACATAGCTATATTATGCAAATGTTCATATTTAGATATAGCTTTTTAGGGACATTTTAGTTATATCCGTTGCAATAATATGGTTTATGCATAAACCTATATTTTGTAGAATAATGTTATTTTCCTTTATCCGGGGGATTACTGGGATAATAGCAAGGGTATTTTACTAAGTGTTTTACTTTATAGCCTTTTTACACTGAAATTAAATCACTCAGCGTATAGATTATAATTTTCTGATCCTTTGTTTTTATTAATTAGTATGAAGTATATCAGGGGCTACTAAACTCTTTTAACCTTTTGATATGTTGAAAATATAGGAGTAAACACAATTTCATAAATGGACTCCGAATAACTGGCACTATGAAATAAAACAATCAAGCTCCTCGTAAAACTAATTTAAACTTTTTTGACAGGTGTAATTTTGAGAGAGTTACGTTCCTCTGTGAATTCTATTATCAATTATAATCTAAAATACCACGTATATCATTAGGGATAAATATTGGATGGAAGTAACAAGTTCCTTGAGATTGGTGTTATAAATATTATGATTGCTTATTACAGCATGCATTAATGAATATAAGATAGTATTATTTAGTATATGCATATGATGGTTCTACATAAAGAAGAATATTTTTTACCAAGAAGTATTTGTAAATGTGATATTTTTACATGAGAATCCTGTAGATAACTCTACAGAGGCACAATTTAAAAAGTTTCCTTTTGTAGCAAAACTATTCATGGACCACCATGTATTTTTCTATTTTCAAATAATAAACAACATTTTTTTTGCCTAAATGGTTCGATAGGATTGCATCAGACAGAATATAAATAAGCATGTTAGCAAAAAAATTGGTTTATCGAACATAGGTTTTATCAATGAGGTAGACAAAAAATTACCATCCCCTCTCGAGATTCGAACCTGCGCCCCCAACATTGAGAGTTGAACATGCCTTTACGCATTCAGTTAATAAAACAACAAATATCATAAAAACTCTCATGTAACATCAAATAAGACAATAATCCTAAATAAATGTAATAAGACGAACAATCAAAAAATTTAGTGCAATTTAAAAGTTATACCAACTTGTTTAGTCGATTTAATGATAAACTATTATATTCTTAGAGAACTTAAATAAATGATTTTTTAAAAAAAACTTGTTATAGTGAACAATTTTATTTATAATCCTGGAAAGTTAAAGGGTAGGTGATTTTTCTGTTCGATATTTATTAATAAAATTGAGTTTCAGGAGTCATAAGATAAAGTGTGCCCAGATTGAGTCCAAACTAACAGCACGCCAAATATATCGTTACATTTATACTTTTTATAATTTTTTAATATAAACATAATTTGGATGGTTTAACATTCAAACAATTGTTATAATAAAAAGTGTAGACACGTTGGTTTGTCGTTCATTTGTAATCGTTTGACGTTCGTCTTTTGCGAACGACAAACGACAAAAAAATTTGTCGAACGACAAAAAAAAATTCCTAACGTTCGTTAATTTTTTACAGTAACTTACAGGTTTGAACTATTCAAAATAAGCCAAAAATAAGAAAGTATTTTCCATAGACCAGTAGTGTTGTACTTTTTTAAACCTTTTGTTGGGAAAAAATCTTCCATCAAAAACATCGTCACTTATATCAGAATGACGAACAGCAAACGAACGGCGAACGATTCAATTTAAAACGAACGATGAAGGACGAACGATAACTTTTATGAACGACAAACGAACGACGAATGACAATTTGTCGCGAACGTAAACAAGTCTGATAAAGTGAAAATCTTAGACGTCTCTATGTAGCTCATATTTTCGCAGTTTGCATTAAGAAAATGGTTGAAGACAAACGTATCATAGCAAATCAAAGCAACACAAAAAAAAATAACCTTTTTTAGTATGGATGAATTCAGTATAACTTTATTTAAGGAATTGTTCACCAAGAAAAAAAGTATTCTGGGATATACGTGTAAATAAATATTTATATCTTTACTTCTTTTTTAGTTTTTGAAGAGTTTTGAAGTGTTTGCTTTAAACAAAATATAAATAAAAATTCCATACAATTAAAATAATCAACAATTTCAATCACACAAAAATATGTAAATATATAAAATTTGTTACTCTTTATAATCTTGGAATAAATTATAAATGCAAAAAGTACTTAAAGGAAACTATTTGAAAAATACCTTCTATATTACTCTATGAACACTATGCCTCTCCACAGCTTAAAAAATCATTGAAGAAGTCCATCGCTCATACATTATTTAGAGATGAATGAATAGTATGTTAGGCCTTGCATTGGTTTTTTCCTCTGACAAATCATTTCCCCTCATATCTCTCAAATATACGACTCCGGTCTTGTATATAAGGCATACCTAGACATAGATTTATAAATCCATTCACGGTCCATCAAGCTTAATGTATCTCTTGGTAGCTCTGAAGCTTCTTCTCTTAATAAGAACAGTATTATTATTATTATTGATACCTAAGTCATAAAAGAATTATGGATTTGCATTTGCTTACAATTGTGATTATGAATGTAACCTCAAGCATGTAAAATATATCTTGTCAGATATATTAGGTTTGTGTCCTTATATAGTCGCAAAGATGTTGGGATGATAACTATTTTATTTACAAAATTTAGTTTTTGTATAGAAACAAACATATTTTATATGGTTTTATCTTCAATATCCAAAAAAATAGATGGAGTTAAAACACTTACATACACAGCAACTTGAAATAAATAAAAAATAAAAACATCTCGTAGATCTATACGCGGATGATATAACCTTAATGGTCGAAGGAAATTCCGAAAACAAATTATAAAACGAGTGGAAATTCTTTTAGCTTTTTTTAAAAAATTTCATAAGATGTCTGGAATGGAAATTAATTACGAAAAAAAACTGCTATACTCCCCATAGGCTGCTGGACTCCTGCAGAACAAATAAACATCGGAAGATGCAGAACTGTAAAAACAGTGAAGATACTAGGGGTGGAATGGAATAACAACGGACCGCGCTGACCAATTTTAAAAATTTAAATAAACAAGCAATTAGATGTGCCAAGGATGGAGAGGTCTAAACCTACAAAAAAAGAATAGACTTTACAACACAAAACCTTATTTCTCATATGGTTATATGGCAACGGCTCCTACAATTGGGGAACTACTCATGAAGGAAGAGGAAAATTGGTTGGAGGCTTTATTCTCCCGCCGGTACATTCCTGCCTTGAAACGACGACGATGTCAACTGGGAGGTGGACTGGTGCTTATAAATAATATAATACCCAAAATTTATAAAAAAATATTTGCAGAGCTAGTATCAGTTTATAAAGGTGAATGGAGAGAACACGTGGCATCTTCGGGGGTGTATATGACGCTTTTATTCGGAACGGACATCTCGAATAATGTAGTTTCCCAATTTTCGAGAGATTGGGCCGCTGCACAAAGAATATTATGGAAACAGTCTCCAATATACAATAATAACAGCACTTTGGATATTATTCACCAAAACAGGGGCAAGGAACCTTTTTTTTAAACCTTTGTCCGCCTGAAGAATTGGAGAGTATGGCTCTTCGAGATAATATTTATACTTTGCATGATTTGGGCGATGACTCTGTTTTTAAAACTGGCCGCTTTTATTCCCTCTCCAAAGAGATGCTAAAAGACATATGCCTCTTTTACCATGGTTTTTAAAATTCCGTGATCAAGATTTTAATTCACACTCTGCAAATTTGATAGCGGATGAACATCTCAAGAGCTTGAAGTTACCGCAAGAATGGAAAACAAGAATTCTGCTGTCCATGATGGGCATCAACGACGGAAAAAATTTACAGCCCAGTTACAAATATCGGCAAGCTTAATTACATTCTCATCACATTGCAAGGATTGCGGACGTATGTACAACAACATTAGCCATGCATTTAGTGACTGCCCAGCTTTGATTATTATAAAGAATTTTTTAGAGATGAATTGTACATATATCACTAATTTTAAAGCCGAATACCTAAGAGGATACATTCTCTTTGGCATTACAACGCATGAAAATAATTGTCAAGTTGAAGAACGTGCAATAAACGCCGCATTGAGGAACTGCAAGGCCTATACAGCTCAAAACCTTTCAGATAACGCGTTAACTCAAGAACATAAGCTGAGAGCTATCTTTATTGGAGCGGCTGCCAGATATTTGGCATTATCTTTGAGGATCCCCAATGTCAACAGCCAAGAATGGACCCCAGCAGCTGCAGTAATTAAATATGTTCCACACCTCTCGCCCATCTACGCCAAATCTCTACAGTTTATTGTAAAAAATATAAGAAATTCAGGACTTCAAAGACAATTTAGATTTATCTGATATGTGTTTTAAGTTTGATATATGTTTATTTATTTCTGTAGGATTGATTTTAGTGTTTTATGATTGTCTTTTTTTAGATGATTTTGAAGTTTTAGGTCTTAAAAAGGAAATTAATTTTAAACTATAATGTTTATTTATTTTTATAAAACACAATTTTCCTTTTATATTTTCCTTTATATATACATATACTTTTTGTTCTATTTGTGTATAATTGTTTAATAAAGACCTGTGATGAGGAAAAAAAATATAAAAAAATATTAATATAAAAAGAGTTTCAGACCTATAGTCGTTCCTATCATTTTGTTAGTTGCAGCCACAATGTTTGAGCATTTTATTATTCTCGTAGATGTTAGACAAATATTTATTATGCATCACTCCAACTTTTAAGTTTCATTTACATTTAATACATATGATATGCTTGAATTTTCCAGTACTATTGGTTATTGGTATGGTTTATAAGAAGCTAACTTACCTCAGCTACTGGCTCGGCATGAACTACACAAGACAAGGTGGCTTCTACCCCAACGTCAGCGTGAATCCAGGATTTATCGACCAGTATTTCAGGCTCATCTGAAAATGAAATATAATAAATGTTGGAAGAGTAATTATATAATTTAGCAGGGACTTATTAATATAGAATTAAGTTTTAATGAGTTTTTCATAGAAAACCAAACGTAATCGCATGGCATTAAGGTTTTTGCCTTCTGATGCAAATTATTAATGATTTCATTCGTTAGTTTATATATAAACTAAGATAGAAAGACATGTGAGAGTATAAATTTATGAATTTTCGTGGACAGAAAAGACTTTTCTGACAATTTAAATTTTAACATCATAGTACTAATCAAGGACAGAAGCTTAAGTGACGATATATATCTAAAAAATTATTTTAAAGCTTTTTTTTATTTTACTTTTTTATATCTCCACTGAGGGTTAAAATTTATTATACTATATTTTGATACTTTATAAAAAATATATTCGTGGAATATTTCTTCGCCGATTAGGTTCAGTAGAATTGCCATTTTCATCAACTATATAACTAGAACATTTGATTGTGGTTGACAAATGACCTCTTCTTTTACAGGAGTCGTACTCGCAAGAATAAACACCCTTATGATTGTCTTATTTATATTTGTCATTGGTAAAATTTACAATGCAAAAAAGTAGGTCATGCGTACCAAGGTATTCAATTGCGTAATTACTTTAATTTTTGAATATGTCTTGTAGGTAAATATTTAAAAATATATTATGTAGTTATATACTTACTTTCTTAAACTTTATTATTTTTTACGTATTATGTTCAAATAAAAAAGAAACTAATCTTACATCAAAGCGTTGGTTTATGAATGTTCATGAAATATAAGTTTTTTTTTACTTTTAAACGAGGCCTACTTTTTTAGAATGTTTTTTTTTCAGTACGTTCATTCAAAATAATAAGACTACACCTCATTATCAAATAAATAGGTATACCGCTGCGTTGTTTAAAAAAAAACTTCTCTACACAAAAATTTGTAAAGTTTTTTTCAGGAAAAAAGATTTACAAAAGAATGGAGGAACTTCAGGCAAGTTTTATAACTCTCTTTTATTTAGTTGTTTACGTTTGTTCCAAGGGTACTTTGAGGAAATAATTTATGTTATTGCTTTCACAAAGTATTTTTTAAATATATATATATATACATACTGGATGTAATTAAAAGCATTTAGAGAAAACATGAATTCCTAAAGAAAAAAAAGTAAGGAATGAATTTCTTCTAAGTTGAGTGTAGACTTTGAAATTAAGGAGAAAAAATACTTCATTCTCGAATAGTTTTCTTTCTTTGCAGTAATATATTTTCATATCATTACAGAGCCTACAAGGACTCTAGCATAACCATATAAGTATAAGAGAGAATACGAAATGAAATTGTATTATTTTTTAGGATTTTGTTTGGACATATTTAGCTGTACATCACTTTCAAGCCATCTATGAGATTTAACAATTTAATAAAATATTTTTTTGCATCAATTTACCTCCAAGGTTTTCTTAAATATTGACCCATTGAGTTTAAGTTTCCAAAGTCAAATTAACTGAAATTTAATGCAGCAGCTCGACTACCACATACTCAAAGTTAGATTGATTTAGACTACGTTTATCCTGAACCCTTTGGGGACAATTGTGTCAATTCTGACCCTCTAAGATTATATATTTTATTCAGTTCCTTATACCGCACGATTTTTAAATCATGTATATTTTTTTTTGCCTAGGCAAAAAATATAAAAAAAATCATGTATATTCTATGCACATTGGGAAGTCAATTAACTCTCTTATAATATAATTTTTTGGTTAGGGTTTAATCAGCTTAAGCTTTTTGTGAGGTTGATTTTATCACTTGTTATCTTCCACATTCGTTTTTTTAGAAATAAGGATTGAATAGACAATTATCATTTACATTTCAAACAGTTCAGTAAATTATCATTTTCAAACTGAAATGACTTACATATAACTTTGAGTCGAATTTTGGCGTTGACGGGTCGTTCTACTCCATTAGACGCGGTGCAAATGTAGGTCCCTGTGTCCTTTCTGCTCACGTTAGCCAATAAAAGCTCAGAGCCTTTTATTTCCTTATCACCAGAAGGAAGCATTTGGAACTGAAAAATAAAATTAGATTAAAGATTATATTTTTTAATTATATAACTATTTAATCATATATAGCCTCATCCTTAAATTTAATTCAAATATGTCCTTAGATTTACAGTCTACTAATATGGAAGCACGGCATACTCTTTAAATTTTCTTAATGTAAATACATTCTGGGGATATATTATAATCTTTAACATCTATTATATAAATTGAATAACAAATACCGAGTATATTGATTTTCACTCGGAAAGTATTAATTTATTTAAAAAAGAAATATAATAGTTGTTTTTGTTTTTTATCAGTAGACTATTTGGGCTTCATATTTCATCATTATTACTCTTCAAAAGATATCCAATTTACATATTCTTTGAAATAAAGCAGTCTTGGTCTGTAAATATATTATAATAATTTGACATACTTTTGAGACTATCTTCAATCCATATTTAAAATATCTACTATTTCACAATTACATAGAAATTAAATTCTTAATGAGGTTCCTAGACGAACCGATGAGTTTGGTTTTTAAAATATGAATATATATGAGTTTCCACACGTCGTTTACAAAATAATCATATTTTTTTGTTATCATTTAGATATATACACAATAAATAAAATCATGATAAAAAGGGAATTCCATCTATTTTTGTATGTTTTAAGTGTCTTAAATATATGACATTCCGAATTATTTTAAAGTCCGTAGTTACTAAGCATCAAAAGACTCATGCATAGCTATAGTGTGTGTGTAATCGAGTATATTTCTTGCCATTGGGCATATTAGTTACATTTGTAACTAGTCTAAAATATAAATAAATAAAGAAATAATCAAATCATATAAAAAATATAAATAAATAAAAACAAATAAAAACAAAATGCCATTGCAGAATGGATTATATGGGGACGCTGCGTCCAATGGCCCTAGCTGCGGTCCTGGCTGTGTGAAGGGTAGTGGCCGACCTCAAGGCCTTAGACAAGTTCCACACAGATATGCGTGACATGCAAAAGTAGCTGTCTCCCTCCCAAGTGGGTACGCCACTGAAGTTGTGGACCTCATGGGCCTCCTCGGGATGGGAAGACGAAATCACCAATCGGGTTCCTGGCACCGCCGCCCCCGTCGCTGGAGTAAAAACATTTCCAAGTCTCCATGGCCACCGCCTTGGCGGCCACCTCGTTGAGGGAGGGAAGGCCTGCTCTCTCAAGGAGGTCCCCGATGTGGATGTGATCCCGCCTCTTACATCCAACGATGCTCCTGGCGGCGTCATTTAGCGTATTCCCGCGTCTAGTATTTAGACACAAAAAAACATGTGATCCATTCAAATATTTAAGTTAAGTTTACAACCTACCTATCTTACAGTTTAGACCAAATGGATTATCTCTAATACTAAAAAACCATATTGTTAATAGATCGTCTAGGAATTACATTTACTTTTTTTTGTATTTTTGTACTATACTCTTTACTAAGTCATTGCATATTCTTAATGTATATTTGATGTCATCCATGTTGTCAGAGGCTTTTGATAAAAAAAGCTTTTAGATTAATCATATTTTTCCCTCAGTGCCTAAGTTTCATATGACAAACATCAAAGGCGAAGATCGCACATACACACACACTCGCAGTTGTTCATTCTTTTATTTGTCTTAAAAAACGTGTAATCTATATATTTCATTATAGGAAACGACGGGGGGGGGGGAGGAAAAATGATAAATCTTACAAAAGGAATAATGTATAGAAAATGGTTGTCATTTAGAGTAGTATCATGGAAAGGCGTACATGTCCGTATCGACTATCTTAGTGAATAAACAGTATATATACATATGTAAAATATATATGTTAAGATACTTAAGATTATAAGAAACGTGCTCGCTCACGATAAAGCCTATGTATAATGTTATGTTTCTTTGACTCAGACACGCAGGCTCATTTGCTTAATATGAGGATTGCTTTTAAATAAAATAAAAGGTCTACTGAAGGGGGGAGGAAGTATATTACCATGAAATAAAGACATCCATAACATGGAAAAAATAAGAACAAATGTCTTCGTTTTTTATTTTCATATTTATTGGACATTGTCTTCAAGTACTTCAAATATATAAGGTATTCAATTAATTTGATTTAATGCTATAGGATTGACTTTGAAGTAAACAAAGGTTGGATTTTCATTTTGAAAAATTATTTGGGAGCATAATTAATTTGTAACTACCGAGAAAGCTTATATAAAGGTTTAGTACAAGTACAGTTTTGTTCATTTCACTTCATCCTTTATTTATCGCTAGAGCCCTTGAATTGATTCTAGGGGAGGGAGCTGGGATTTTCCATGATGAGGACAAAATGACACAAGGAGCCCTTTTACGTTTATTCGTCTTTGTCCAGTGACTTTAAAGAAAATATTGAATTTTAAGGAAAATATCAAGCCAGTGATTTCACAAAATCTCTCTTTAAACTGTCTCGATAGTTACAACTTTATCATAAAACCGTTTTTTATTCATCTGCAGTAAAAATAGTACCTTTTAATAGACCAGCGAACTCCATTCAGTATTTTGGATTTCACAAAAGCAAAGTCCAACAAAAAAAATAATTTAGCTACCAAGATAGTTAAAATTTCTTAGAATTCAAATTGTTTGATAAGAGGGAATTTGGCGTTTATTTATTAATATTAAAAAGTTAGACATGATATTAAAAAAAAAGTCAGTCAATATGGCCTCCTTCAGCAGCCATCATATCTCTTTCCTACCCCTAAAGGATTTAGATTCCCTGATGATCTCAGCAGGGCAGACAGAATTCCACTTCTGGGCTGCGATGCTCTTGTGTCTGACCTGAACACCCTTCTCTCCAACTTCCTCTACAAGTATTAATCACACCAAGATACTTAGAGATAAGGTATATCAGAGAGAAAGAGTTCAGCCTGCTAGGATAAAATGGGGAGTTTGACGTCGATAATATATTTTAGTAATAAATTTTGATAAGAGTTACTAATTAAAGTCAATATTCAATAATATTTTTTGAAAACACTTATATGAGATATAGATCATAGAAATTAATAGGACCTTATTTTAATGAAACATATTTTATCAAGAATAACTTAATTAGAGGCCGAACTTGATAAAACATAAACGCATCCTCCTTTGGACAAAATTTGTCAGGTTGAGAACATTTATTAGAATAAAGGCACTGAAGAACAGAATCTTCGATTTAAAAAATGAACATATGCCCTCCTCACACAATTAAAAAAAATATTCAATGGATTTAGATAATAAATCAAAAGTTAAATATGTTATTTATTATAATGTACATTGTATAGCTTTATTAAACTTATTCCCATTATCATTTATGTATATCATTCTATCAATTCAGATTCTCCTTCTTCCTAGCTTCAATGAGTCTCCGAAAATGTCTTGAGACTATCCTTTGAAGAATTAGTCAAAAATTCATAAGAAATCGAATATTTATTTAATACATTTCAAAGAAAAAATCTCTAGAAGGGGACCAAATACTATAATAAAAACAAACAAACAAACGTACATGAACCCATATGGTAGAGCCGCTCATCCTCGCAAACATAATGTCTACTACTGTTCTGCCTACTTCGATATTTCTATTAATGTAAGAGCGCAAAGTAAGTTTATTGCTTTACTTCAATATTGTCAGCAATATCATCATCCGCTCGTGGTTGGATGTGACTCAAATGCTCATAGCCCTCTTTGGGGGTCTCCAAGTTCAAATTCAAGGGGCGAAGCTCTGGAAGAAGTTATTGAGGAATTTGGTTTGAGCCTTCAAAATATTGGAACAAAACCAACATTTCACGGTGGACGTGGATCGACACATGTTGACATCACATTAACAAACAGTGTATTTAACAGAAGTATGGAAGTAAGAAACTGGATGGTAGATTCCGAACACTCGTTCAGTGATCATGCATACTTAAAGTATGAAACTGGTCAATATGAACCAATCTTAGAGGAATATCGCAATCTTATCAAAGCCGATTGGAAGCGCTTTACTTTAGTTATCACCCAAAAATCACATGATTTACCCGATCCTCTTACAACAAGCCTTGAAACATCTTCACTAGATTGGACTAAGTCAATTCAAAAAGTGTTAGATTTAATAGCTCCACTCAAACCAGCAAGGAGATGTAGGCCAATCCCTTGGTGGAATCAACGACTTGAGTCCCTTAGAATCCACATTCAAAACATACTCCGCCGAGTTCGTCGAGGGAAAGGGGGGGAATGCCTCCAAAATGCTTTGAAAAAGAAGAATAAAGAGTATAATAACCTTTTAAAGAAGTCCAAACGTTTAAGCTGGCAGGAGTACTGTAGTCGTTATGACAATACTGGTGATATCTCAAGAATCTTTAAATCTGTACATACGCGACCCACTTCCTCTTCGATAGGACTTCTCAGTGATTGTAATGGAATGATAGCAGATACTCCTGAAGCATCAATCAAAAATCTTTTTGCTCATCATTTCCCTAAGGGGGAGCAGGATCCTAACCCGGACTTTGTTAGAGATGCTAATTCTCTTATTTCTCTCCAGGCTAGCGATGATCTTAATGGAATAATCACTTTGGAAAAACTTCAAACTGCGATACTCTCATTTCATAGTTATAAGGTTGCTGGACCAGATGGAATTCCACCATGCGTCCTAAAAAATCTCCCTATAGAAATGTTGGAATATCTTCGCATTCTCTTTGTTCGCTCAGTGAGATTGAATGAAATACCAATTATTTGGAGAGAAATGAGAGTTATATTTATACCCAAACCAGGAAAGGAATCATACGCTATACCAAAATCTTTTCGACCAATAACTCTTTCGAGTTTCGTTCTTAAAACCCTTGAACGATTACTGCAGTGGCATCTTCAGGAACGACTTCCTTTATATTTGTATTCCCAACACGCTTTCACTGTTGGCCGATCTACAGACACGGCCCTCGCAGAAGCAACTAAAAAGCTAGAGGAGGCAGTTTATGGAAAAAAATATGCTCTCGCGGTAAGTTTGGACTGCAGTGGAGCCTTTGACAATATATCTTTCGCCGGTGCCTTAAAAGGACTCCAGGCTCAAGGGGCTGACTTGCCCATTTGCTATTGGTACGATAATATATTGAAAGGGAGAATTGTAAGCACATCTATAAGAGGAACCACAAAGACTGTGCGCCCAACTAGTGGTAGCCCACAAGGAGGAGTTCTGTCACCTCTAATTTGGAATATTACTATTGATGATCTCCTTGTAAAGTTCAGAGGTACTAAAGTAAATGTTGTTGGCTATGCAGATGACGTTCTTCTCATAGTCCAGGGACTTGATCCTACAAGCATGGTTCATGATATGAATCAAGCTCTTTCAACTGTTGAACAGTGGGGCCAAGCAAATGGCCTGACATTTAACCCATCAAAGACCGTCGCAACGATATTCACTCGAAAAACAAAGCATGAAATTTCAACTTGGCCATGTCCTATCATGGGAGGCCAACAAATAAATTATTCAGAAACCATGAAGTATCTTGGCATAATACTAGACTCTAAACTTAAGTTCCAAGCTCATCTTAAAATAAAATCATCAAGGGCAAAGAAACTTCTCCATTCCATGAAGCGTATAGTAGGGCAGACATGGGGTCTGGGTCCCCGTCAAGCGCTATGGGCTTATCAAAGCATAGTAAAACCCGCTCTAACTTATGGAGCCTTAATTTGGGCACACAACATTACGCAAGGACAGAAGAAGCTATTGGATAAAGTTCAAAGACTAGGTCTGCTTGGTCTATGTCATTCAATGAGATCTACGCCTACAAGGGGATTAGAAGTATTTTTTGGTATTCTTCCTCTATTTCTAGAGGCTCAACGAATTGCAACTATGAGTCGTATCCGTATCACGAATGATTTTGTGTCTGAAATGAAAAAGTGGTGTCATCTCAAAACTAAAAGCGTCCCGTTTGGTTACGCTCATGACACCATTATCTCCAAGCTATTTCCTACTCTACGTAAGGACGTGACCAATCGGAAGAAAATTTGGAATCTGAATATTCTAGAAGACCAATCCAAAAATCAGACTCATATTTATACAGATGGATCTAAGAACGCTTCGGGAGTTGGATCGGGTTTCGTCGTGACCAAAGGAGATCATCTGGTTGGTGAAGCCTCGATATCACTTGCTCCACAAAACACAATCTTCCAAGCGGAAGTCTATGCTATAAAGGAGGCCTTATCCTGGATAAAAGATAACCGGAGCAAATGGTCGAAAACTGGATTTTGTATCTGGTCTGACTCTCAATCTGCGATTGGTGCCTTAAGGTCGATCGAGACCAATAGTAGCCTCGTCCAGGAGGTAAAGGAGTCGATTAGATCGATTACAAAGGAGGTTCCTCTTTCACTCTGCTGGGTGAAGGGTCACAGCGGTGTGACTGGTAATGAGGTAGCCGACATGCTTGCACGAGCTGGAGCTATGGGTCAAGCACAGAATAAAGAGGTTGGCTATTCTATGGCCTTCCTTAAGGAAACTGTCACCGCCTTCTATATAGAAAAGTGGCAAACTCTGTGGACAGATCTGGACTATTGTCGTCAAAGCCGTGCAATGCTTCCTAGGGTGAGGCTTTTTCAATGGAAGCGTCTCTTGGACTATTCAAAGGAAAAACTTAATTATTTAGTTCAATTTACTAGTGGACATTGTCTCCTTCGTCGGCATTACCACTTGATGCACCCTAAAGTTAGCCCTCTATGTCGAGGCTGTGGACAAGCAGATGAAGATCCTCTTCATCTAGCAAACGAGTGTCCACGATTTGAATTGGAAAGGTCACTCCTCTTAGACAATTCGAGACCCTTTCAAGGGTACTCAGTTCTTGACCTGGCTAAGTTCTTAGCAAACACAGACATCGGCCAATGGATCAAGAAACCTCCTTCAATGTACATCAATCAGGACGGACTGCAATAGGAGGAGACCCTATTGCGAGGGCACCATAAGTTTTTGTAAAATTAACATGTGCCCGTACTGAATATATGTATATGATGTGTAGCAATAAACTAAAAAAAAAAAAAAAATAGTCAAAATTCATAAAAATCGAAATATATTATTTAATACATTCAATGAAAAAATATCTCTAGAAGGGGACCAAATACTATAATAAAAATTCAATGGTATCCTTCATAAAGTATCACAAAATATGCTTCATGATTGAATAATTTTAACGAGGTTAAGGTGAGGTTATGTCAATTTCTGCCTTAATTAGGTAATTCTGGGATGAAATATGTTTTCATTAAAATAAGGTCCTATTATTTTCTATGATATGTTTTATATAAATGTTATTCAAAAAAAGTTGTTACTTAAAAATATGATTTATGTATCACTGTTATCAAAATTTATAAAATAAGAGTATATGAGTGACGTCACACTCCCTTTTTGTCTTAGCAGGCTGAACTCTTTCTCTCGATATACCTTATCTCTTTATATCTTGAATCACACTAGAAAGGTTGGGTGAATTGGGGGCCCAGGAGTTGCGATCCCATAAAATGATGTCATGGGAGTTGAAGGGTTTGTGGCCCTGATGACGATGTGTGCCTAGTCTTGTTAAAATATGAACTCCCTCCCAGCGGACTTATCCTTCATCTAAGGGATGCCAAACTCTTCTATACTTTGCAGAACATTTTCACGTTAACCCTTTCCTTGAGGCTGAAGAAGAGTATAGGCATCATCTCACGGTGTTGCAAATGACCCCCATGGTAATTACGGAGGCCGGGAACTTTGTGGTGAAGACTGCCGGACCTTCTTTCTTGCCTGGTCAGCCACCTGTCATTCTAGAAAATTGTAACGTCCCGTTGAAGAAGATTATTCTTTCTCCATGCTCTTCATGTCATTTACCTTTTGCGAGCCTGGGGGCCTTCATGGATGCCGTGAGGATGTGTTGTTTGACCCTTCGATAAGACCATTGCCCGAGTTCCTCATTCACAACCTTGAAAACCAATACTTGCTCACTCCACGATTCTTGGCCAATCTTGAAAAGGAGTCCATGGCAAAGCCTTTATGGAGTGGGATTTGGTCACTTATCCTGTGTTAGCCTTGGGGTAGTTAAGAATCTTGTAAATAGTAGCGGGTTCGTAACCCGAGCGAACCAAATGGAGGATGGCGGCCCTCCTTGCTTGTTCTATTATGACTGTGGTTTGTTGCAAAATAATTGTAGTGGAAGTTATAGTGTATTGTTATTGCAACCCTTAATAATACCATGATTTAACTACTAATATCCACATGATGAATCTGGACAACGTATAAACTAGTTCCCAATTTATCTTGGACACCTTGTAATTTTGAAAAAATATATAGTTCTACATGTAAAGAGTATATAAATATTTAAAAAACGATGTAACTAAACTTTTGGCAATTGTCATATGATTTGCATTGCAACTAATTTGATATATCTAGTCTCGAATTAGTATGCTTTAATTTCATATTAAAATATTGCTGCTATCAAAACTCTTTTCATCACAACTAAGTTTAATCAAATATACTTTATATGCAAATTACTCATAATTTTTTGTTTTAAAATGTTTTTTAGGTTTACGAAAATAAATTTATATAATACAATATATGTACATTAATCTGTAAGATGCTGTATCCTATTAATTAGAAGTAGATATGCTAAGTTATTCATTAAATTTCTTAAGTATGTGGGATCATATGCCCTCTATAATATTACCGGCTGTTAAACAAAAAGTAATTTGTTTTGTTGTGAAAAGAGATGAACCTTAATAAATGCGGAATTTCTTTTATTGTGTAACTTTTTTATTCCTTACTCAGGAGAACCACCATTATATAGAATTGAGTCACACTGAGAGGGGTGTATATGAATAGGTATTTGCATGAATATACCATATAAAGTATAATAATAATAATATTATCACCTTTGAAAAGAACGCACTCAGCTCTGATAGAAGCCCTTATAATATCCATTTAGTTCACAGGATAATCTTTTTATAACATTTCATACTCACATTTTTTAAAGGTTCAAATTATTTTAGGCGTTGTTTGATGCTGTTGTTTTTCTAGTTCCAATTAACATGCCTCCTGAGAGAATGAATATGAGGCTTTTACATATCCCTTTATTATATATATAATAGTTTTTAGGCGAGCGATAAGCCTACCTTTTTTATTATAGCATGATGATGTGACTTGATATCATTGAGTTTAATGTGTATGTACATATTTATATGGGAGAAAGAAGAGGCACTATAAAAAGATGACGTGAACTGAATGTTATCTATTACCGTGAATTTTTTTACCTTAAAAATGATAAAATATGGGCAGTTTTTATTGTCCATTCTGCACCATTAGAGTTCATTGTAGAACTAAATAATTTCAAAGTGAATTTTTATTTATTAACTTTTTAATTTTAATTAATTATTTTTTCATTGTTGTCATTTGTCCGAGTCTATGTACATATTATGTAATAGCATGAAATAATTAGTTTCTATTATAATATTATATCGAGAGCTCTTAAAACGGCTAACATGAAAATAATCCCAATAACATTTCAACAAATTGTTTTTTAAGATGTAGTCATATTTAAATTATATTTAAAGTTAGCTATAAACATGAAATAAAAAAAAAAAAAAATAGGGAATTATTTGAAATACATTATAACTTTAAATAAAATGTTTAGTTATGATGCTATATATTTTTCAATGTTTTAGTATTATATTTTTATATTTTGTTAGATAAAACGAAAATAAAAACTATGAATTGCACATACTCTGTAAATTGTTGAAGTTTTTTTTTGCCTTTATGTTTCGACAGAATTGCATCCGACTGGAAAATAAACAGCATTAAGCATTACAATTAGTCTATCGAACCTAGGATCTTATCTATGTGGTAGATCAAAAATGACCATCCCCTCTGGGGATTTGAACCTGTGCCCCGACATTGAGAGTTGAACACGCGGTCTTTACGGATATTTTCTTATCATATTTTTCTATTACTTCCTGGGATGTATTATTTGTTTAAAACTTGTTATATGTATGTCTATATATATAACATTGCAAAACATTTTCTTATTTTCTATTTGAATCCTCAAATATACCAAAAAAAATGTAAAGCTATTTTTAACCACTTTGATCAGTATTTGCAAACTCAATACAGTCTTTCTCTATTATGAAAATATTATTTCCATAATATTTATTAGTGTGATGGGTAATAAATGGTCCAAAAAATATATGGTTAAAAACAATATAAGTTCTAATTTAGAAGCAGACTTTTGAAAAAATGACTCCTGAACGACTACTGTACCCATTTACTTAGAACACACAAGGGTTAAATAAAATACTAAACAACAAAAATATACAAAACATAATTTGAAATGATTTCTTTCCTATTTAATCATAGTTAAATAGTGTTTATTGTTATAAATGACCAGTAAAATTGGTCTGCCTTAAAAAATATAAAAATGTTATTGATTTTCAGACTTTTGTAGGAAGCAATTAAAGATTGTTGCATAGATCATTATCTAAAATTCAAAAATAAAATATATTTTATGATGAATGATCACCCCCCCCCCTTTCATTTTAAAGTGATTTTTTATTCTTGAATGTAATATCTTTAACTAAGGACATATAAAACTAACATATTTAGATTTTCCAAAGTAGAATCAACATAATGCTTTCTTCGAAAACATATTTGCAACTTGATGTTAAGATAAATTACTCAGATATATTAAAAGGAAATTTATGTGTTTGATTTTGTTTTTAATGAATTTGCAAAATACCTAAAAAATCAATTATTTTTTCTTTTTCGCATCGTTTGGGAAGTTCATACAAAAGTTTTTTGGAGTTTTAAAATGTCAATCAACAAAATACATTTTGAAAATATACTTTGAACTGATTTTCTGTGTTGGGCATTCTTTTAATGAAATTGAATCTCATCTATCACCAGAATTTTTCGACTTTAATTTGTTTTTCAATTTACACAAATATATTTTTTTATATTTGGCAATTGAATGGAGATTGAAAAAATTGATAAGAGATAGATAACTGAATATTTTGATAATTTAGCTCTACATTAAAATAAATATTGAAAAAATAAGTTGATTAAAGGAGACTCCATACTAACAACGATAAATATAGTTTTTCTTTAATTTGAATATTAAAATATTTATATCGTATACCGTTTATTTAAGGTGGAGAGAGGTACAACTGCTTATTGATCTATGTCAGGGGTCTGCAAATAATGGCCTGCGGGCCAATTATGGCCCGCCATCTTTTTTGTCTGGCCCACAAGATGACATTAATTGATGTTCAATAAGATTTTTTTTTCTTATCCCCCATATTTCAAAAAGGAAAAAGGCATACTGCAATCCTATCAATTTCGAAACATTTATTGATGTACAGATGATAGTCCTAAAATGACAAAACAACAGATAGAGCATCTTGTACAAAAAAAAAGAAAGGTAATGTAAATAGTGTACGTTTGGTTAAATTAACGCGATGTTTGAGATAGACATTTTAACGTCTAGGAAGGCTAGGTGGTGATCGTTTGAAGCACGCACCTTGCTGATTCGATGGAAGGTTTTTTACTTGATTTAGTAGCGCACAGAAGCGCTCCAGTGCCTTTCCTTTAGTTAACTAGCGTACGTCATTTTGAAGTAGCAGATATCATTGGACACACATACATACACACGTTTTTCTTATAAAGAATATATTTATATATATATATATATATATATATATATATATATATATATATATAATACTAATAATATAAATTATTAGAAGCTATGGTCCGAGATGACATTGTCTGAATTTTTTTTTGGCCCGTGTCCAAACGTATTGCCGACCCTGATCTATGTGTTTAATTTTGACATTTAGCAATATTAATAAATGAAATACATTTTTTATTTCAAATGCATATTATAAACAGGCTAGAAGACATTATTTTTTCAATGATAAAGCTGTAGTTTTTTTGCAATGATTCTTATTATTATCCTTTGGTCTTATAAAGAGAGAGTATGATAGGAGAGTAAGCTATAGAATGCTCAACTCTCAGTGTTTAGGGTACAGGTTCGACTCCCGAGAAGGGAAGGCCCACTTTAATCTATCTCATTGATAACATCCTAGATTTAATAGTCTAAATTTTCCGCTCTAATACGTATTTATGTCCACACAGATGCAATTCTATCGAATCAAATAGGCAACAATTATTATGTATAAGTGTAACTATTTTTATATCAGAATAATTTCATGTCAACTGGCTGACCACCATTGATTGATCATTTTCGGTATACTTATTAAAGGTTATAAGATACTCTTTTTCCCAAGTTTCAGTTAGTTGGGACTCTCAGGGGCCATTTTAGGGGCGCTCAAAGTTCTGAAAAATACACAGGAGATACAGAGCTTTCATTTTACTATAAACACAATACAATACAACACAAATGATGTTTTGTTGCGTACTTCAAAATGATGCCCCTGCTGAGTCGCAAGTTGTTTTGGTTGTTTTTAAGGTAGTTGAATTTTGTATTTTCCGAGGCAAAAAAATGAGTGAGATCTTTTATGGATCATCAACAAATAGGCAATTAACTAGAGGAATATTTAACTATAATTTTCTTCTACTACTACTATACATTACACTGTGTCAAGTTTTGTTGCGGATATTCATGGTTTTTGTATTTTATTGGTATTATTTCGTTTGATTTTTGATTTACCTTCCTTGTAATAAAAATACCTTTACATCCATAATAGATTTTTCATTTTCAAATATAAATAACAACATATATAAAATATTTTCTAGGCAAAATATTATACACAATTTTAAAATTCTATTAAAAGATATTCTTTGAAAATGCAATCACTGAATTCAAAAAACTTTTATCGTATTTACCTTCATTCATATATGTAAATGAATATAACTTTTGAGTTCCAACAATAGTTTTTGCGTTTCCTAATCTTTCTCTTAGAATACTTTTTGAAATCATGTGGTCGAAATAATAAAAGTCTATAATTAATACAAATAGTTGTCTTGCTACAGTAATTTTATTTTCGTACCGGGAGCCAAAGGCTCTCTTTATTATGGCCTTCCTTTTGGTTGTCCAACCAATTCCATCTGATGGTCCCTTGCCGTGGCTAGTAGCATAAGTGTGCCAATCAGCAGATGCTTAAAAATATTCCTTGTAGAATGAAAAATGTAAGAAAGCTTTGCAATGTTTAGATTGACTTGGACAACCATCAGAGAAATAAGATATTTTTTTATTTGTGAAAAATTATCAATTAAATGTTTGAAATAAATGCACTGATAGTTCATCATGATTGTTGCAGCCGGATATAATTGTAAAGGAGTGATGTATATAACATTATTATCCTTTTAAAGTAGACCAAATATAATTGCCAGAGAAAAATTTCTGCAATTCCTTCAACAGTGTCCTGGGCAAAAAAAAACCTGTCGTTTACAGAAAGGTCACTAGTGACAACAAACTCTCTTTTGCTTATTTCTTCTTTTTCGTTTTCAAAAAATTGCTATGTGGCTTTTAATTAAATCGTGCTCTATTAATTTAGAGAAGTAGAAAAAATAAGGTGTATATATAAACATTTTAGTTAAAAATTAAGGCTCTAATACAAGTCACCTTGCACAAAAAAGAACATCAATTTACATTTATAAATTTTTGAAGTTTATAAAAAAATTAAAGTATTTGAATTTTTTGCAATTTTCCACGCACATGAAGGGAAGAAATGAACCACCTTGCATATTACCACGATGATTTGGAGTCGTCCAGTACTTTAACTGATAAGGCACCGTAGTACGCTGCTGTGCAGATCCTGTTTCTCTTAGTTCTTCTACTAGGACGAGTCCTCCCTCACTATCATTCTTTGTGCATTTAGCTTCGACAAGAGTGTCAATTCCATTGCTAAATGTAGTTTTCATCATTTTTAAAAATCCCTTTCCACAAAATCTTGAACTTGCTTGACATTATATAAGAGAGCTCGCACCCATCTGTTGAAATCCATTGCTAAAAGTTATCTCTTCGTTCTTGTTTTTCTTCACATTTGTGGAACACTTTTCTCTTTTGAGGACTCGACGACTCTGCACACATCACATGTACGAAAAATTAGGAGGGTTAATGCGGGATTTAATACTATGCCGCTTAAATGGAACACTAAAAAATAATCAACTTTTTGAAATATAAAGCCTATTTTTTCGAATAGTACGAACGATATTGAAATTTTAAAACTGATTTGAAATGCACAGATATAGTAGAAAAATAAATACTACTGACATTTGTGGTTATTCTTACTTTGCACGAAGATAACTGGGCCTAAACCATTAGAAATGATGAAAATCCTGATTTTCAAAAAAGGCGATAAAGTCCAAACCTTTTTTCGCACAATATTTTGAGTGGCATTTTTGGAATCTACGTAAAAATGGGACTCAATTTTGAAATTTCAGCACAGGGGAAAATCCTGTAACATAGTGTAATCTAGGAGGTAAGATTTCATGTGGAGTATCGAGCGCAAAGTTCCGCGGAGCAATAAAAAATAATAGACACGCCAATGTTATTGAATCAATTGTTTAAGTCTACGTCACTAATACGTCACAAGGGCACTTGTTATATCCTAAAATTCCTTCGTATTTATTTACTTAGCTGCATCAACATCAACGCCAATAGCGGATAAATAAAAAACGAAAGGAAGCCAAGAAATAATCAAAATAAGAACAAAAGCTCTTGATGCGCCACTTTCCTTAAGGCTTTAATTGGGACTACTAAAGCATAATAAACTCAATTTTCATTGGCACCGTCCTAAATGGTCCATGTGGCAGGCATTCCGCGGCCCAAATTTAAAAAATATTTTCCTGACGATTTTTCAAGCCTTTGAGAACCAGAAAATCATCTATTGAATGTTTTTAAAAAAGAGTGATAAATTTGAAAAAGTCTAATGTGTCTTCCTTCCCCTTAATGTACACGAATTACCTTCATAGGTAAACCTTGCACATATGTATACATATGCCGACAATAACTGCACTATCTAAGTTCACCATGTCCCAAAAAAACATTTTCTAGTTATTTTTATTATAATTTGATAAAATAATGTATATAAAAATGAAATTAATATTCATAGCCTTATTCAAAATGAGCTCATTTGAATGCTTTAATAATCTTTATTGTGCATAAATTAAATTTTTTCCATTAATATTAATTGGACCTTTCATCCTTCTTTGAGAGAGGATATTTGTCTTAGTACAAAAAAAAATTGGCAGTCAAAAGAAAAAGTTAGTATGGGAAATAATTTTTAACAAGAGAAGGTTGTTCCCACCATTAGCGTCCCTTGTTCGAAAAATGCATTTTAAATTAAATAACAAATATTTTTTTAATTATTTTGTCCTTTTTTTCTCATCAGCAAGGCCTTTATTAAATGTTAAGCATATAAATGCCCACATATATTTTAGTAAAAAATAAAATTCAATATTAATGATAAATACACATTATTGCTAAAAATATGTTTACATTTTTAAAAACTTGCGTTATAATGTTTTTTTTTGACTTTATATATGGATATTAACAAAGTAATTCAAAATGAATTGTTCAATCAGCTATTTTCACTTCCACATATGACGTCATGTAACGATTTAAACCTACTTAGGAATAGCATAAATATGAAATAATAGGAACAATTAAAAACACGAATGCAGTTGAATACTAATTGTACCCATCGTTTGAATAATGAATTTAAGTCTCTTCTTTGTCATCGTCACCTCAAAAAAGCTATTGGGTGAGCTTACATAGGCTTACTTTCAATGAAGACTCTCTACTAAATTGCTTTGTTACAGAATCCGTGGTAGTCATAGCTGTCCCATCAGCCTCAAGATCAAAATATGCCATTTGTTGCCTGATTAAACATTTTGGAAATTTATATAGCCTTTTTTTCTCTCTCTCTCTTACAGTTAATTACAAACAATCAGTGGGCGTATCCACAGTCGTTTTACTGTGAGTAGAATTCACATGAATGAGGAGAGATACTTCACACAGAGTGTTCCATGTGCTGTTGGTGCGATCAATTTTAAGACCTACTACTTTGAAGTTTATATATATATATATATATATATATGTATTTATAAGGACATTATTTTACCTTTTTATTATTTCAAGGCTCTCTATATAGAGTGAAGAAGCTTCCAGGACGAGTGTTCTATAATTTTATCCTTAAGTTAAGTGACTCGCTTTATTAGAAATAATGAATACCCTTATTAAAAAGAGGTATTATTTTTCATCGGTGTTAATACATATTTTTTTGTTTACTTACAATTTTTTTATAAATGACCTATGAATTTTAAAGGAAATTTTTCTTGATAAATTAGATTTAAAATATACATATATATATTTATCAGATCTTCGAGATATTTAAAATTTAAGAAAAACAAATTATTTAATAAACCTAAAATGAATCATAGAAAAAAGTTTATAAATGATCTTACCTCACGCTGCCAGACGATTTCAGGGATTGGAAAGCCGGTTGCGTTGCATCCCAAGGTCACAGTAGACTCTTTTCGTACCGTTATATTGCGTCGTGGGTTTGTGACTGATATCATTGGAGGAACTATGGTATCAGATAATAACTCGAATCAATTTTATGAAAATACTTTTACAACCTTTTATGAGAAAAATCTTTTAGAATCAAACCGGTATATCATTTATAATACTTTCAAACTTTTATTTTTTCACACCTTCAACTTAATAAGTATACAATATATGATATATTTTCATAGACTATATTGAGTATCCGTTATATTCAAATAATATTATCTCCATTAAATAAAATATGCGTTACAGAAATATGTTTTATTATAAGCAATGAAAATAGTAAACAAATGTTTATTATTTTTACAATTTTCCAACAACACATTAAATAAATTCCTGCAACGATTATATTAACGAAAATGGAACATAAATACAATAATTTTATAAACACGATGATAAAACTCATTATAAAGTAAACATTTTGAATATTGGTAAGCTTCCTATGTCTATCTCTCTCTCTCTGTGTGTATATATATATATATATATATATATATATATATTATATATATATATATATATATATATATATATATATATATATATATATATAATATATATATATATATATTATATGTGTGTGTGTGTGGGCTAGTTTTCCTTTCGTACACCTTCATATTTTATTATTGTTGGACCCAATGAGGGAGAAAAAAGAAAAAGAAAGGGTAGAGTTAGAGAAATTAAAGAAGAGATAGAGACAGACAGATAGAAGGAGAGAGAGAGAGGATAATTTACCTGTTCCTGTCCTGACGAGTCTCAGACTCGAAAAAGAGGGACTTTATTCATGGGAATGGAACCCTTGAGCCCCTGAATCGTGAAAAGAATAGATTCCTCATGATCTAGTTCTTCCACTTCGTCTTCACACAGACATATATTTATACAGTCACTTCGCCAAGTCGAAATGAATAAGTCAAAAAGTCGCCTAACTAGAATATAATTAAAAATCCATTTTTTCTCCATTGACATGTGTGTAATAAAAATCGTACAAGTCGATTTTTGTAAGTCGATATTTCTCCTAAGTCGAACAGATATTTTGACAGTAACCCATATATAAACAAGAAAATAACTTCGCATAAGTCGGAAAGGGCGCTCACTTTCCAAAACACAGCCCGCATGCACTGCGCTGCCGTTCACACTGTGTATTACAAGGAAGCAGACACAGATGGTTGAAGGTGTTCCTCCCTCCAACCGAGATAATATTAAAAAAGAAAGAAATTGTGTCTTTGCCCACTGCTGCCTCGCCGATGATTTTGTGACTGCATGTGAGCGAGTGCACACACACACGCCTACCTGTATATAGAATTTTTCTTCGACTTAGCAATCAAAATTTGTAATTCGAATTTCGCCTAAGTCGATTGTTTTTGCACAGTCCCGAAAGAATGACTTAGGCGAATTTTACTATATATATTATAGGGTTGTTCTTATTTTTCAAATGTTTGAAATGTTAGCCATTGAGTGGATTTTCTGTTTCTTGGTGATAAAAGAAGACGACATACAAAGTTTGAACAAAATCGGTCAACATTACGAGGTCGCGCAAAGAGGTCAAAGTTTTAAAAATTTAGTAAAAATATAGTTTCCCGCCAATTTCTTCAAAATGGTGGACGTTACAGACTTCAATAATAATTATTAATTTAAAGGAAATCTAATTTACTACCAGACGTATGTTTGATGTTTTTTAATAAAACAAAGTTTTCAGTAAAAACAAAGCAAGAAAGGGAGTGAGTATTGTTAGCTTATTTCATAGCTTTTTTGTATCAATTAACTTCACTCGCCTGTAGAAGATGACTTGTTCGCTTCAGAGTAAAATAGTACTTTTAAGTTTAGTAAAACTTTAGATGATAAATCCAAAAATGACCTTGGTTGCATTCTATCAGTTCAGAATTCAGTACAATCTGAGTTTACATCATATGATTCAGAGCCTGTATTGACCTATAAGAAATCGATTATGAAAAAAATAAATAATAATTTGTTTCTTAGATTTGCGTCAAGGTATCCTCTCAAAATTTTACTTTGTCTCTGACGCATACATAATCCATTATATGCGTCATTTTGTACGCAAAATAGGCTTTTTTTAATGTACATATAACTCTCTATTATTAACTCACATGATTTAGTATACCAAAATATTAAAGCTGGTTAACCAAGCTTTCATTTGATATGTTTGGTGTTCTAAAAATCGCTATACTTTAAGAGATATAAGCAAATACGTACTGTCCCCCAAAAATTGTCTTTTGATATGAGAATATACGATTACCATCTGGTAATAGTGTTAGTGTTACCTGGATAGAAAGAGAAAGAGAAGGGAGGGGGTATTTTTCTCCCTTCTCTCCCTTCTTTTTTTCTTGCTATCCAGGCAACACTAACTGGCGTTACCAAATGGTAATCGTATATTCTCATATCAAAAGATCAATTTTTGGGGGACAGTACGTATTTGCTTATATCTCTTAAAGTATGGCGATTTTTAGAACACCAAACATATCAAATGAAAGCTTGGTTAACCAGCTTAATATTTTGGTATACTAAATCATGTGAGTTTAATAAGTAGAGAGTTATATGTACCTTTAAAAAAGCCTATTTTGCGTACAAAATGACGCATATAATGGATTATGTATGCGTCAGAGACAAAGTAAAATTTTGAGAGGATACCTTGACGCAAATCTAAGAAACAAATTATTATTTATTTTTTTCATAATCGATTTCTTATAGGTCAATACAGGCTCTGAATCATATGATGTAAACTCAGATTGTACTGAATTCTGAACTGATAGAATGCAACCAAGGTCATTTTTGGATTTATCATCTAAAGTTTTACTAAACTTAAAAGTACTATTTTACTCTGAAGCGAACAAGTCATCTTCTACAGGCGAGTGAAGTTAATTGATACAAAAAAGCTATGAAATAAGCTAACAATACTCACTCTTTTCTTGCTTTGTTTTTACTGAAAACTTTGTTTTATTAAAAAACATCAAACATACGTCTGGTAGTAAATTAGATTTCCTTTAAATTAATAATTATTATTGAAGTCTGTAACGTCCACCATTTTGAAGAAATTGGCGGGAAAACTATATTTTTACTAAATTTTAAAACTTTGACCTCTTTGCGCGACCTCGTAATGTTGACCGATTTTGTTCAAACTTTGTATGTCGTCTTCTTTTATCACCAAGAAACAGAAAATCCACTCAATGGCTAACATTTCAAACATTTGAAAAATAAGAACAACCCTAATATATATATATATATATTATATAGATAATATATATATATATCTATATATATTATATATATATATATATATATATATATATATATCTATATATATATATATATATACTATATATAACTTGTATATCTATAAACTAAGCCATTTGGTAATTCTTTGCAAAATACTTCTTTTCGAATCAAGAGCAATATTGATAGCTTTAAAGGGTTTATTAATTGTACTTTTTACCTTATTGAGCCGTCATGTGGTGCAATGGATATATGAGACAATGTTTTTATTTTAAAGACATTCCTTCTGATGCAATATTGTCTATTGAAATGACATTCCTCCCTATCTTTATGCTCATAAAAATGTGCAAATGACATTTATATAAATAGATTTCCGATACGCAGAACTAATTGTGTAAATGGAAAAAAGTGATGTAGAATCCCTCTCAATGGTCAATGCATCTACAAACTTTTAAGAAATTACAAGGCATCTACATTTAAATAAATAAATATATATATATATTATATTTTGAATATGTTATTGAATGTGAGTGATAAATTCGAACATGAAGTAGTGACCAATATTTCTTGGCTACCTTAAGTTACAATCCCCCGCCAATGGGACCTCGGGTTCCGCCAAACCTAATCGGGGTGTTTTGGGGTTACATATCCCCGCCAATGGGCCCTTGGGTTCTACCAAACCTAATCGGGGTGTTTTGGGGTTACAAACCCACCGCCAATGGGCCTTCGGGTTCCGCCGAACACACTCGGGTGTTTTGGGGTTACAAATTCCCCGCCAATGGGCCCTCGGGTTCCGCCGAACACACGCGGGGTGTTTTGGGGTTACAAATTCCCCGCCAAAGGCCCTCAGGTTCCGCCAAAAACAATCGGGGTGTTTTGGGGTTACAAATCCCCTGCCAATGGGCCATCGGGTTCCGCCGAACACAATTGGGCTGTTTTGGGTCTACAAATCCCCGCCAATGGGCCCTCGGGTTCTGCCGAAAACAATCATAGTGTTTCGGGTTACAAATCCTCCGCCAATGGGCCCTCAGGTTCCGCAAAACAATCGGGCTGTTTTCGAGTTACAAATCCCATAAGAAATGTCTCATAACATACCGCCAATGAACCCTTAGATTTTTATCTTGCGACTATGAGTGTTTTAAACAAGCTCCAAACAAAATATCGGGATATGCCAAGTGTATATACAACATATTGAGTTTTAAAACCTAATCCCACGTCAATTTCCCTAATTATACCTAATTCAAACCCACCGCTTAAAGAATCTGGGGTCTTACCTGTGTATATACATTATTTGGTCCTTTTAAGTATGGATGAATGATCAGTTGGATTTTATTTCCATGGGGTAATTAATTTTTAGCCGTTACTATTAATAATTGTGACTGAGGAATCAAAAATTCTAATTGTGCAATTGCATCAATTGCTGTTATTCATTTATGTGAACATTTTTGCGAATATGTTTTTTACTGCACTACCAATACAAGAGTATAATTGCCTAGCATAGCCTAAAAATATAGTTTCGTTTTATTGTCTCTTTTAAAATGGCTTTACGCTTGCCTTTTCATGATAAATAAATGAATAAATTTTGTTTGTCACACATAACTTTATTTTATACATTTATACATTGTAAGTAATACGTTCAAGGTAAGAGAGAATAGGAGTTTGAGGTGTGTAATGGTCCACAATGCCTCTGAGACGTTGTTGCATAACTGCATATTTTTTTCTCTTTTCCGGAAGAACCCGTCCAGACCGATACTGTGTCAGTCGGGCTTCTTGATACTTTTGCTCATCGCAAAGAAAGCCAAGGAATGACCATATATTAGAATGGGCACACATATCCGTCTGGAATCCCCTATGCCATCCTTCAACACAGTTGTTGGTTTTGGGGAGGTTCAATCGGATGGTCTGGTATACGTTCCACATTTCTCGGGGAAACCTTGGTGCACGGATTACTCCATGAACATCTCGGGCACCAATCCAAGTCTTTCAACGTAACGCAAAATGCCTCGGGTACTCTGAAAAATAATAAAGTAACGTTAATAAAATTGTAATTAGTTATATAGTCTTAATTTTGATTGAACTTACTTCTGGGAGAAGCTCGGCATTCGAAACTCTTCAAAAGCCTCTTCTACTCGATTGACGGGCACACACGCCAGAGCACCAAGCATATTGATATGCTTCCTGAATGATCCATCGGTCTCGTACAGACCTTTCCAGCCTCTCTCCTGTACCTCACGAAGAATACACTGCTTAAAGTGAAAAAAACATCCTTGATGAGAGGTTGTTGGGAAAATCTCTCCAACAGCTCGAATCATCGCCTGCTCGTAGTCCGTCGTGAATGTCGTGGGTGAAAATCCCCTCACTGCCTCCTTGAGCACGTCAAGCATTGCACGATAGGCGTCTACTGTTTTATTTGGAAGCAGTGCAAAAACCAGAGGGACGGATGACGTACCAATGAGGCCATGAATGGTGTACAGCTGTGCAAACATCGGTGGTGTAACCTTAAATGTGCCATCAGCATACCAGTGATTGCATTTGCGCAGAAATGAGATGTTGTTTTGTGTGGCAAAAATAATCATTCGCATATTATCTCCACCCGAATCAAACTAAAGGAACTGCTCTTGATCAGGTTTTAGAAGAGTGAGTTCGGGAGGAATAACGAGGTCTCCTCGTGTAGCAGGTAGTGCGGGCGCATTGTAGGCGTTTGTCCGCTGCCTTCTCACATTTCGCTTCATATTATCGATGCCAGTAAGTTCAGTTACAGAAGTTCGATGACAGTTGCTGAGGGAAGTTGAGACGATTGTCTTGGGCTTGAGCCGAGTGTTGAGGGCCAGTTGCCGGGCAGTCGCCTTGGCTCGTTCAGCTTCTACCTTATCCATATTTCCAAAATGGTTGTGGTTGTCAACACAATGCTAAAAAATAAGAATTGTTAAAGATAAACCGCTTTTTACATACCAAGTGTAACGAGATACCTTTTCTAAATCATCCTCTCGTGTAACGGCGGTAGCTCGACAGTTATCCTCTGAGCATCTCCAATACCTCTTTCCCCTCTTGTCTTGTTCCGATAAAATACGAAGGAATCAATTTTGAGAATTGGTCGGTTTTTCGAGGAATTAATAAAGTGGTGGTTCATTGTTGAAATTTAAAAAAAATTGATATTTAATAGTTGAAGGACACTTGAGTACAGAAGCATTTCAAAGGGGAAAATGATTAAAAAAGGGGTGATTGAGACGCGTCTGAAAAAATAAATCTTGGCGCCATGAATTATAATTTGAAAAGTACTCAGATATTCAAATCATGGGAAAATGAATCAAAAGTTATTATGCCTTTAAAATGAATTTGTTACTTTCATAATGATGTTCTTAGTTTCAATTCTTAATTTTTTTAAATAATGGTATAATTGAATACATGAGACATATTTTGACATTACTTTTATATATGCGTCAAAAAGTAAAAGAGCTCCGTGGCAACGTGGATAAGACTCCAATTTGCCCTAATAATGTCCAGCAGAACCCGCAGGTTCATGAGGACTCACTGAAAGTGGATTTGCAACCCCAAATTTGCCTTACTTGTGTCTGGCAGAACCCGAGGACCCATTGGCGGGGAAGTTGTAACCCCAAAACACCCCGATTGTGTTCGGCGGAACATGAGGGCCCATTGGCGGTGGATTTGTAACCCCAAAACACCCCGATTGGGTTTGGCGGAACCCGAGGGCCCATTGGCGGAGGATTTGTAACCCAAAAACAGCTCGATTGTGTTTGGCGGAATCCGAACACCCATTAACAGGGAACTTGTAACCCCGAAAATATAAAAATTGTGTTCGGCGGAACGCGAGGGCCCATTGGCGGGGGATTTGTAACCCCAAAACACCCCGATTGGGTTTGGCGGAACCCAAGGGCCCATTGGCGGGGGATTTGTAACCCCAAAACACCCCGATTGGGTTTGGCAGAACCCAAGGGCCATTGGCGGGGATTTGTAATCCCAAAAACCCCGATTGTGTTCGGCGGAACATGAGGGCCCATTGGCGGGAATTTGTAACCCCAAAACACCCGATTGGGTTTGGCGGAACCCAAGGGCCCATTGGCGGGAGATTTGTAACCCCAAAACACCCCGATTGGGTTTGGCAGAACCCAAGGGCCCATTGGCGGGGGATTTGTAATCCCAAAAACCCCGATTGCGTTCGGCGGAACATGAGGGCCCATTGGTGGAGGATTTGTAATTCCGAAACACAATATTGTTTTCGGCAGAACCGAGGGCCTATTTTAATTGTGAGTACATTTTTAATGGGTGTCTAAGAAATGTCCCTGTCTAAGAAGTGTCCGTGTCTAAGAAGTGTCCGTCTAAGAAATGGCTGTCTAAGAAGTGTCCGTGTCTAAGAAATGTCCGTCTAAGAAGTGTCCGTCTAAGAAATGGCTGTCTAACAAAAGTCCGGTTCCCATATATTTATATAGTTCTTTTGTTACTTTTTAGTACATATTATGATACAATTATGAAAATTCAAACCTATTAATCATGTCTTTTATTTCATTCACTCTGTTAGACAAATCATTTGCTGTCTAAGGATCTTCACTTTGTACATATAAAATGAAAACAGAGTAATTTATCATCAGCAGACATGAGGAAAATATTTTTTATATTTCTGCTTCCCAAGTGTTTTATTTTTTATTTTCCCTTATATATCTCTTTCTTCATCATCAAATATGTTGTATGATCAACATATAAATATCCATAACCCAAGCACATGCTCTGTGAATTTCAATGACTTTAAGCTCACGTAACGATGAACATGTGTCAGCAAATTTGGCATACTTTATGTTTTAATAAAAGACAGAAGCTGGTTTGTCTTTTCTTTTAGGCTGAACAGAAACCAAATATGTTTTTTACAACTCTCAATTGAATACATACGTATAGAGAATATTCTATGAAAGTTTGAACGAAGTTGATTAACGTTAGATTTTTCTTACGAACCCAACACTTATGTTTTAAAAACATCGTCCGGTCATCGCCTCTCGTTTCCTCAAAATAAATGATATTTTGTATAAATGTAGATCAGATATAAATAATTCCATTTAAAATAAATACAAAAATATGAGCAATTATAGTTTTTATTTGACCTTTTTTTGAAAAATACCCACAAAGTAACTTTTTCAAAACTTTAATTACTCGTGTATTTTTATAAGTATTTAAAAAAATGTATGTAGAATCCTTGAGATCCTTCCTACATTTTGTACCAAATTAATTATAATTTATATTAAGGACATTAGAGGCGATGGGAGGTTGTCAAAAAAAGTACTAATTAATTTTCAAATCCGACAAACGTTAATAACCCTAACCAATATCTACTTAGGATAATTTGATAATTACATTTGTTTTTTAAGCGATACACTGATGAGGCATATATTTTTTAAATTTCATAATTGCTTATTGAACAAATAAATTAATAATATGACAAAATGTAGGTAATATTTTCCGTAAGTTCAATTATATATTAAAATGTAGGCAAATATTCTTTTAAACGTTTGTTGCAAAAAAGGAGAGGGTGTTAAGTAGAATCAGGGTTCTTTGTTTCAGGGTATAATGGACAAATATTTACAGTCTTGATTTAAAGAAAGGGGTTATATTTTTTTTAGGATGCTTTATGAAATATAATTTTTTTTGACTGTTTTAGTCGATATAAATGCATCCATGTTGATATAAATAATCATTATAGTGTTACAATCATCTTTGCAATGATTAAAAAATTGAGAAGCTTTTACTAAGAAAACCATAGTGCAGTCTTTAGTAGTTATTCCGTCTATTTGAATGGTTCGTAAACAATCCATGGAACATCAAAATGAGGTGATATATTAACTTATTTAATTGATCGTCTTCATACATTATTTGATAATACTATATGAACTTATCTGCAGTTCGTAGTATAAAACAATAAAACTTACAATATTCAAGAAAAACTTCCAAGTAAAATATTTACAAAATGACATAAAAATCATTTATATTTGGCTGCTTTGAAAAGTTTAAATAACATAATAAAGAAATATCTTGGAATCACTAAATACAAATAAAACAGCATGACTTTGAACAGCCAGAAGAAAAATAATCATCATGAATGACTAAAATGTCTGGACTTTAATGTCTTCAGACGATAATGATAATAATATTTTTAAACACAATGAGAAAGGAGAATCCGGGAAAGAGGTCATTATAGCAATAAATCAAGTTGGACTAAAGGAAAGACAATTTATTACGGTTGTCCCTTTTTGCAAAAACAAATAAATAGGAGTGGACAACATATGCCAACTCTCATATTTTTGGAGAAATACTCTGGTAGATGTTATTGGTATTGCTCTTTCGGTGCTCAGTAAATGAAGCAGGGGCACTCAATTAGTTTTGGGAAAGTTAAAGATTGTCTGGTATTTAATGAATATAATAAACCGGAAATATAGGTATCATACAGGAAGAGATTCCTATTAGACACTAGACATTATACTTTTGGAAGAAGTGAGGCATAAGTTTCCATGCATTTGTATCAATGTGTATCGAGTATATTTATAAAAAAGGAGACACATTCCATATAACCTCAATTGGCAAAATAATAGGATTTAAAAGTTATTTTTGGGGCGGAAATGAATAATTTTCCGATTTGGCTTCTCTGCAATGTTTATATAATACACACAAAAGAAAAATTAGAAACGAGATAGAAAAACAGGAAATGGGATTTTTACACCTCGGTAAAAATTGGGTTTTGGAGCACCTAGAAAGCTACAAGGAGCCTTTTTTAAATATTGTAATCCTTTAATCGTGCAAATCTTATAAGAAATTAGTGAGAAGAAGGAATTCAAATGATATGCCTGTCTTCATTAGAAATAGTTCATCGTTATATTCACACACAAAAGTTTTTCTCTTACTTCTTTCCTTTAGTGGATTTCTTTAAAGTAAACCGCAATGAAATATATATTTTTTATGAAACCACCTCAAACTTGGAAGTAGACAAAGTAAATTGTATGTAATTTATTTTCTCTATGCGTTTGTGGTTCCCACAAAAATATAAGTTTTTAAGTTTTAAATATATTTATTAATGCACTGAAATTCTATACATACATACCAGCATATGTAAAAGAAAAGAAATAGTAATTTGCATCACATTTTCTAATTTCTATACCAATTTCATTTATTTTATTTATTCGTATACATTTTTTAACATTCATTGATGTCCCATGCTGAGGATATATTCCAATATTTAAAATTTAGTTCTTAGACAGCTGTGTTCAAATTTCAAAGGATAAATGCCTTTATAAATTAAATTCATTTCTTAACAAGATTGCTATTTTGTAACGAACGGCATCCATCATTTAGAGGAGGATATTGAGCTTCACGATAAATAGAAGGTTCATTTCGATTAACCTCATCGAAAAAATCCTTGGTTCGAATAGGGTAATTGTAGTAATATTATGCTTATTTAAATACTCAAAACAATTTAATTCAACTTATATTCAAATTAATCATAGCAATAAGAAAATATTGGTTATAATATCGGCTTTAAAAATAGTATGAAGTAAGTTTTTTAAATAATTTTGTATATAGAAGAAATATCTAGCACAATAATTCAATATTTATTTCTTTTTTCTTTAGTCTTTACGTCATTTCTTTATCCAAAGTTAATATCCCGATTTTCCTGACGTATCCTTTTATCCTTGCAGGGGTTCAATCCCCTGCACACCTATAAAAGACATTGTTTTTGCATTACATACTCTTGTTTCTAAAGGAATTTTTATTACTTCATGTAGATGATGCAAAAATTTATTTCCCTTCGATTTCCTTCAGAGGTATAAGTATGTAAACATCCTTCTTAGAACATTTTTGGCACTCATTTCTGCTTTTTAATGTACATTATGAGGCAATCCCCTTTGGTCATGATATGACACATATAGGAATATGTGTTACTAAGGAGTGTAATGACCTGAAAATGGAAATGTGTGTTGAAATATATTTATATATATGTATATAAAACGATGAACGACAAATTTTTTGACCAACGACAATAAAAAGTTCCTAACTTTTGTATTTGGCGCCCAAAAAGACAAATATTTTGTTTTTCATAGGAAAAAAATATTTCTAAAAACGTCATCACTTTTTTCAGAATTGCAAAAAAAATATTTTCTTAATTTTTTTTCAGAATGACGAACGTTGAACGACGAACGATTCAATTTAAAATTAACGATGAACGACAAGCAACGAACAATAAATTTTGTTGAACGACGAACTACATTTTTTTGCGAATGTCAACAAGTCTGATATATATATATACACAAAATTTCAAACTTTTTAAAGTTAACGAAAGCTACACTTATTGCACTTTTTTCCTATTGTTCAAAATATACCTTCCCTTACCCAAAAAAACTTTTTGTAATAAATATATTTTAAGGGATAATGTATTTGAAGGGATGAAAAGTTTGCTATGAGTAAAAAAGTTGTATATATTTAGGTTTATTTAAAGATACTTCTTTTTTGCTTATATATTTCTGCCTTGCAAATAGAAACTCCTAATTGGAGTTATCAAAACAACATATTTCGAAGTAGCTCACTTTAATTTTATGCAAAATATCAATGCTGTCAAAAACTACTTATACTTCTCCTTTAATAAGCTAACATATCCTTATTATGAAGGTATGATGCAAATAATTTATTTCTAATGTTTTTCAAACTCCAGAAACAAATAAAAGGAATAAATGGAATTCCCAAGAAAACTTGAATGAAAAGCAATATATTTAATTAGGCTAATTACACTATGATTGAAAAAATGTAATAAAAATAAAAATCGTTAGATACAAAAAACTTATTTGTAGTTTATATTTGTATTAAATTATTTATTGTTTATAAGGACATGGATATTTAATTTTACGTTAAGCATAAAGCTTTTATGATTTTGTACAAATTCTGAAATTTCAATATGTTAACAAATATTTGTTAATTAAGAGATGATGCATCAACACCTAAACCAACATTCTTATTTTTAATATATTTAGATCTTAAATATATATAATCTAATTAAAACATTGATAATGAAAAATTGAAAAAAGGATCCAGCTTTTTTCCTTCGTTTTTGTTATTTCAAGTGATATTATACTATTAATTTTTTAAATGTAAGTCACTTTGACAAACCAACGCCTTCTTATCAGTTAGATAAATGATACCAAATCATAGGTAAAACGATTGTCTCTGCGTTAGGACTGAACATTTTTATTGTATCGCTAATTTTGTTTTTTGTGTTTATTTTAAGCCCTAATGATTTTTTTTTCAGGTATTTCAGTTCGTAAAATTCCAAAGTAATTGCGTTAAAAAACATAAATAGACATTGTAATCTAAAATTAATACTTTGGAGAAGAACGACAACAATTAAAACATAGAATAAAAATTAATCAAACATAAAATGGCACAATATATAATTTAAAAAACGCTTCTCCAATATTTTAAATAATAAATCACTTTGAATATTTCAAAATCCGACGTAAAATCTTTAAATGAAGTAGGGAGCTTGATGGGAAGTATCGTACTCCTCTGAAGCAAACGTCCACGAGTCGTTTCGAAGAGACGGAATTTTCAGGGAAAAAGCAGTGTATCTGGCTGCAGCTGATAGCAAAATTGCTCGTAGGTCTGTTGGTTTCACATACTCTCGCTTCGTTAAAGAGCTGGCAATCCGTGCTTTGGCGTTTAACAAAGCAAAGTCCACGGCCTTAGAGTTGTCGGAACGACGTCCTTTTCTTTTTTGAAGCCCAAACAGCACAACTGTCTTTATAATTCCCTCCCCACAACTATCCAGACCTCTGACGTTTAAGGAAACGAATTTCTTCAATATAGAGACAGCCTGACAATCCACGAAGGCATGTAAGGTGTCACTATAAAGTCTCCCACAATCCTTGCAATGCTCCGAAAAGATTATGCAATTAGAAGAAATTTGTAGTTGGCTTGTGAATGTCCTCCCGTCGTGGATTCCAACTAAGGACTGATTTATTCTCTGCCTCCATGTTTCAGGAAGCTTTAATAAACTGAGAAAGAAATCAGTCAACCCCTTAGTTTCGTGGCTCAAATTGGGAAATGCCATTTAAATGAACCGCAGCGGCCTTTCTTAGAGGGAATTTAAACCTTCCATCATCAAATGGATATAATAAGAGACTGGAGTGTATGGATAAAACATTGTTGTTTAGAGCTTTTTCTTCCAAAGCTGCGGAATCTCCCAAATTTTTGAAGAAATAGGGTCTCGAGTGATTTTTCCGAATGATGTCCACTGTTGAATCACTGAGAAATTTGGGCTCACACTTCCAAATTATTCTCTGAGCTGCCGCCCAACTTGAGGAAATACGTTGCGTGGAGTCGTTTGTGAGATCAGTTCCGAACATTAATCTCATACATAGACTATTGTTCGTGACAGTCCTCCTCCATTCCTGGTCGGGTTTCCTCAGAATATCTATAAAATATTATATATATTTTGGGAACTATACGAGATAGAAGAGCCAATCCTCCCCCAATTAACTTCTTAGGTCTCCTAATAGCGGGAAGGTAGTTTTTGTGAAAAAGTTTCGACAACCAGACTTCTTCTTCATTCATGGCTCTTTCAGCAATCTCGGGAGATGCAGTGGCCTTATATAGAACTAGAGGAATTATGTGGAGATTATATAAGTCTATTCTTTTTTGGAGGCCATAATTCCTCCACAAAGAAACCCGACTACCAATCGTCGAAGACATAATGTCCCAGTTGCTCCTATGTAGCCCCTCAGGCCCCCAGTGAAGACCAAGTATAGAAACTTTATTTTTGACGGAGCAATGGCCTACACAAAGTCCTTCTTTGTAACCCCACTCCCCTATCGGTAAAATAAAAGTCTTGGATCGATTTAATTCCAAACCCGACCTCTCCTTGAATTTTTCGAAAGAAGACAAAAGGATTTCGATTCTCTTTTTTAGCTGCGCTTCTGAATTTGCTTCTAATGTCAATGTAATGTCGTCTGCGTAGAGATCGATCAGATGACGGTAACCAGGAAATTGAACACCGAATCCACTGTATTTACGTGACAGTTGAGTCACAAGCTCTTCCACAGCAGCGATGAATAAAAGAGGGGCTGAAGGGCAACCCTGTCTACAGCTTCTTTCAAGCATTATAGACTTACTTTCCAGACCACCCAATGTGATTATCGAGGATCCATTAAAAAGAAGAGCACGAACTGGGTTAAAAAACGGCGAGGGAGGAGTTTTTTAACAGCCCTTAAAATTTGACAATGTAAAATAGAGTCGAATGCTTTTTTAAAATCTATCCCAATCACCGCCCCAAACTTTTTTCTTTCTTTCACAGATTCAATGGCTGTATGAATATTACGTGATACATCAGATATTTTTCTATTTTTAAAAATCCTTTTTGAGGGATACCAATCTTCTTGTTGAGTATTGGCTCCATTTCCTGAGACAAAACTCCAGACAAAATTCGATACGACTGGTTGAGAACAGTGATCGGTCTCCAATGGTTGAAATTCATCCCATTCCCTTTTTTTGGAATGAGGACAATTCTTCCCTTTGTGAAAGACTTAGGAAGCTTGCCTCTGATTTCCATTGACTCTCCTATTCGAACCAGAAAGGGGGCTACTTCATTAGGAAGATGCGAGAAGACTTCTCCAATGATTCCGTCCACCCCCGACGCCTTCCGTACGTTTAACTTTTTTTCTATGTAAGATGTAACTTTCTCAGTTGTGAAGATTTCTGATCGGGCTACAAATTTCTTCTTGGGGAACTTAGTCCTATCATGGCGAAATATATCCTGGAATTTGTGTAAAAGAAGTCTAATACGTTTTGGGATTTCGTTATCTTTTTACCATCATGTATTATTGCCTTGATGGCGGACGCAGAGTGTTCAGTTTTTTTTCGGAGAGTTGAAAGTCGTCTGTGAGGGCTTACTTCTGTAGATAACTTGTCACTCATTTCAGTCTCCACAACTTCTGCAAGTCTAGAAGTGTTGACCAGTTCCGAAGTGAACGTTTTAATGAACATATTATTTCTTCAAGCAGATGATTAAGTTTTACTTTATTATTTTCATTATCTCTTTGGTCATGCAAAAAACTTCAACGTGGTGTGCCGAACCACTCTTGAAAAAACTGTTAATGTTTGTCCTGATGAAAGAGAAGGGCTGAATGCTTGTGTTAGCTTTTGACGAAGTTTTGTCACAAATATTGTCTCCTTTAAAATCCACTTTGGCACTTTAAAAGCATGTGTCGTTTGTCTAAAATTCAGTTCTAATTCTAAAGAATGATGATCCGAGAAGGGTTCTGGTCTATAAAATGCTTTTCTTATTTGTTGATAAAAGGTTGGCAATACCAGGGCCAAGTCGATTCGAGAGGCTGAAGAACCTTTTCTCCACGATACTTGTTGATTTGGGCTAAGTTTTTTGGTGTGTCTAAAAGATTAAATTGTGAGATTAAAATTTTTAAAATTTGTAAGTTGGGATAATTAAAAGGTTTCTTATATAAATCGACGTTGAGATCTCCTATGATAATCGTGGGAAGATGCCTTAAAAGTTTGGAGTCAATAATTGTTTGGTAAATGCAGTACACTTATCATTGGGGCCGTATGCATTAATGAGACAGAATCTCACATTGTTCGTCGATATGAAAAGTTTATGTCAATCACTTGTCTCAGAAAATTCCTCAACACACTCAACCACTTTGATCTTCTTAGAAACAAACGTTAGAACGCCCCTTCGTGATCCATTGCCAGTGAAAAACGAATGAAAACGTCCAGGTTTGCAGATCGTACAGTTGTATGAGCAAGTAGATGAAACTTCACGTTTTATATCTTGAAGACAAACTATTGATTTTATATAATTCAACTGCCAAAGGACCATTTTTGATACATATTAATAGTCGTTTCCTATTTGTGAAAGGATCAACTCGTCATACTTTTTCTAACAAAAAAAAAATAATCAACGTTGATAAAGCGATAGCCTCATAGACATACATAGTATGCATGTATTATTTTCATCATATCAACGCATAAAAGCGACTCATTGAAATGCAACATGCATTAAATACAGAATCATCATTTTTCAAATAAAAATGCTGTTGTTTTTTCACCAGTTCCCACTTCATCCGATGATAAACTAAAATGAGTCATATCTATTAGAATAATATATAAGTGTTTGTTTGTATGTTGTTATTATTATTGTTGTTATTCGTAACGTTAACAGGGACAATTTACAAGACTCATTAAAATAATGCCTTGCCACAGGGACATTAATAAAATAAATTTCTCTAATTAAATTTTATGGAGATAATATCCTTATCATGGCAACGTTAGAACATTATTTTGCTAACTATACTTTTTCTTGAGCAATGCTTTGAACACAAATATATATATATTTATATAAATATATATATATATACATTTTAATGTTTGCTATGAAATGGATACTTTTGCTGCTAATAATACGATTACTAATGTATACTTAGGGTTGTAAAGACATTTAAGAAGATGGGAGGTTTCCCCTTTCATAACGAAATTAATTTAAATATAGTCATAAAAATTGCTTAAGGGATTTCATTAAATGTAAAGTATATTCCACAGGGAAAGAATAATAATAATAAAAGCAACTTTATGTAACATTATTCAATTATAAAAATATACCGCATATATATATATAACGTGTTAATGTGGTGCTAAAAAGATTTTCTCTTGGTAAAGTTACTGCCATTTGTAAAAATGTAAAGGCTTTGAACTTTGTTTCCTTTATTTCGTTGGGCACAAAATAATGATATTACATATTTTATTTTATTAGATAATTTATTAGTACATGGTTTGGGGAACGTTTTTTTGTTTTCTAGTAAATAAAATATATTATATATTCGTAAAAACAGTGCGTCTTGGCATTGCTTTTATTTGTCTTAGTCATTAAGTTGAACGTAGAATGATATGTAAATAAAAGTCTGCGAATTATAAAAAAGTTCGATGAATGAATAATATTTTTGTTTTTATTTAGTTTTTATCGAATTATAAACTTAATTACAACTAAACCACCTTTGAAATCACCTCAAAAACCTTTCTTTACGATTTTTCAGTATGTTAATATATATAATCATTTTAACTTACCCAAAACATGAATCAAATTTCGCTGATTAATTGGATCTCCGAATGTTTCTAATTCGCATATATATTCTCCTAAAAAATAAACAAGTTTAAAATTTAAAACAGGTGCAAATGAAGTACCAAAAACAATTCTTACCCTTGTCTTCCTGTATTATGCTTGATATTTCCAACGAGATGCCATTTTTGGAAGGTATCAATTTCATCCGAGGATCTTTTCGAATAAGACGATCACCAGCAGAAATGATGCGATTGATTTGCTTCCAGACAATAACCGAGGAACCTGAAATGGAATTGGAGGTTAATGAGGATTTCCACTAGGGATTTTAAGCCTAGAGTATATGAGTGATTCTACTTTTAAAACCAAACCGACTATTAATGTTAAAAGACCAGTGGACTATAAAAAATATAAATATTGACATTTTAATATTGAGCAAAATATTTCACTTTGTAATTATATAAATCAGATTATAAACTGAGTTCAACAACGGATTTTTCTTACTTAATTATGTACAACAATCGCTTATTTGAAATAAATGGTCTATCAAATTCACAATCTGCAATATAAATTAGCAATAATTCAATGATTTTTAGTTAAAATACTTTTTATTAATAAAGCTAAGCAATTGAATAAAATATTCTTTAATATCCTTACATATCAAGTTTGATACAATATATCACAGCTTTTTAATATGCATATATAAAAAATACAAAGTAACACGCGGGTTTATATATTCAGATGCTCTAAACAAGATTTTTTTAATGTGCAATAAAATTACATATAAAGAAAAAATATATTATATGTTCTAAAACCTGACACATTCATCATTATTTAAATGTTCATTCTTTACTACTCAGACATTCCAATAGTTCAATAGTAGTTGAATGAAATATATATTTTATAAAAATATGATTGTGATTAGTATTTTAAGCTTGGAAGTCCATAGTTTTTTCTTCTAAGAATATTAATCAGGAAGATGGTATTCATTATGTTTCTTCAAATGAAAGCATATTTGTTTCTTGTATTTATAATATATAAATGTATCTAGGTACAATAAATTTAAGTAAAAACTAGACTATATAATTGCTAGTTGATGATAAAAAACACTAAAAAAGGACTGTATTGTACATATTTATAATAAATACTATTCTGTTAAGTATTCAAAACAGTCCATTATTAAGTTAGCTAATTAATATCTTAAATAAAAATAACTTTATGTAATCATAATGAAAATAATTTACTATTTCATTTTCATGGAAAATTGATAACTAATTTATATTTTTAAGGTTGGAGAAAGAAAATACGGAGAGAAAAACTGTTGACGTAGGCAAGCTCAGATGAACCAAAGCTGCCTTCATAAGTGGTACCATTTTTCCTCCATGGGTAAATATCATACATGTTATAGAATCGAGAGGTTTTATTATATATTAAAATAATATTTGTCTATTTACAGAATTTGAATATCAATTTTCTTTGATAAATAAGGAAATAAATAATTCAAATGTCGAAAAGGATAAGTCTATTTTGTTGACTATTTGTAAATAAATAATGTTTATATTAATCATTGCCTAAAAAAATTATGTTTATTAACTTACCTAAATTCTGGATGTTACATGCAAGAGACACGGTTTCTCCAATTTTTGCTCGGTATGTTTTTGGATGGCTCATAAAATACGGCTTTCCAGTCTGGTCTTGAGAGTAAGCTGCGCTTTTAGGCCAAGAGGAGCGCCTGTGCATGTGATGATCGTTCTGAAGGTTGAAAAGCACTTCACTCTCACCTAAAATATAATATAAAAATAAATATTAGCATTTGATAATAATATTATTTGATTTGTTCAAGAAAAAAAATAACTTTTTGAATTTCTTCTTTTATTACCTTAAAAAAGATTTGATCGTTATAGGGATGTAATATTATATATATATATATATATATATATATATATATATATATATATATATATATATATATATTAAGCAAATATTGTATTTAAAAAATGAATCTCTTATCTTAAGTAAGCCTTACTGACAAACGATGGTAAGTTTTGTTTAACATTAGTTGTTTGTTTAAACTATCCTAGAAACCGTAAATCTTTTATAATCTTAGAATATTCTAACATTCAGTCCAAATATATCGCATTTATAAGCAAACTAAACATCCGCTTCCCATCTACATCAATAAAAGTCCGTTTACAATATTTTGTTTTTAGCTTGATTTTTTTGACAGAAATTGCAAAAAATACTCAGCCTTGTTCATGCATTGCCCTCTTCAGACATGTTTTTTAGAAAGTCGATTGCTAAAAGTACTGTTGTTTTTATATATAACACAAAAAAGTATTCTTAGTTACATTATATGGGAATTCTTTTTTTATTAAGTAAGGTTAAGAAATATTGAGGATATATATATATATATATATATTATGCTCCGTTACTTTATTTATTCAGCAGTTCGAAAAATAAATACAAGCATAAAGTGAAATTAACTGAAGGCATATAAAATTAAGTTTATCAGAAAAAAATAAACACATAAAAAAATTTTAGTAATAAAAAGTAACAATAATGAATCATCCAAATCAAACAATAAAACTAATTAAATCAATAATTCGTAAAAATATAAAATATATCTTACCCTCAAACCATACTATATAATAAACATGTCTATATTTTAACTTCTTGGTGTTTATTCAATAGAGATAATTAATAGTATTTTTGAAGTAAAATATATTTGCACGTCTGAATATGAAATAACATTGTATCATTGATATTAGTCCACCAAATCCAGGGTATTTTTCAATTAGGTTGATATATTTTAACTTCCCCCTCTTGGAAGTTAGAGTCCTCTACCCTTCAACATTGAAAAATGAGCTCATATTATAAGTGTCACATGTATTTTCCGATATGTAGGTCTACCATAGCAATGCCATACTTTTTTCCTTATCCCTTTAATTGTGACTGGCACATTTATGTATTATGCATTAAATAAGTGCTTATATCAACAATTATCATAGTTGGGGAGAAGAGGCACATAACTTTATAGGCAATAACTGCAAAAGTAATGCTTGAATAATCCGTCTCAGATACAAACCATACTATTAAAGCATATATATTATATATATATATATATATATATATATATATATATATACAACTACTGATTCAGCATTTTATGTCGTAAAAATTATATGTTCTTTTCAAGATTTTGTGTCTCTCTTTAAAAATGCAGATTATATATTGAGACTGGGTGGGTTTTTCAATAATCAGCAGTTTTTATGTACATCTAACTCATACATACTTTCTTACGCAATGCCACTTGTGTGTGTTTATTCCTTTGATATTACATCAGTTACTTTCTCTTTGAATAATATTTGTGGACTACGAGCTTACGTCCGGCTTTATGATAATAATAATATATAAATATTTGTCAGAATATATTATTAGTCATCAATATTACTGGTCTTGCAGAGAGATACCAATTTAGTGTCTTGTATTTGATAAGTTAAAGGAAGGGCCGGCAAATTCAGTCATGTATTGTCGTCAATTATAGTGTTGTTTTGAAAGATTTTATTTTTATTACGATTGTTCACGCTGTATTCTAGGGGTAAGCAAGCAATTTTTTATAAACAAAGATAACTCCTTTGTCCATAAAATTATTGAATCAAATTTGTTGCCAAGAATTCAAAACTCCCGTAACATTACCTTAAAAATTCATACTTTTGATTTTCTTTTTCAATGGTATATTCGTTATTTATTTCATAATTCCTTTAAAAGATTATGTTTAATGTTTAAAGTTAAACTTTTGTTATACAAAGCATAAATCAACATCAACATGATATAAAAGTATCGCTTTATAAATTGAAATGATTATCTTTATTTATTTGAAAAAAATATTTGGACTGAGTCAGATCAAAGATATCTTTAATTGAGCCATCAAGTTGACTGTTTAACACACAAACAACTAAAAATTGTCATTTTTGCTACTGTGATATATATACAAATATAATATATATATATTACAGTATTTGATGAAACAACACGTAATAAATTTCAATTATCTGTATTTAGCTAAATATTTTAAAAATTCATTAGATTGTTTTTCAAGCTACTAAAAATCTATGTTTTACGAGGAAGAAGTATATTTATTTTACAAGTATAACATTTAATTAGAAGGTTAAACTTCGAATATGCCTGCCTTGTTGGCTCCTAAAATAAAGTCAACCAATAGTGACTAACAGTTTTTTAGATACATCGATCTATTTTTTTGTATCCTGTTAATTTTCTTTTTTAAATCTTTCATTTCAGCTTTTCTTTGAATATATGTTCAAAAAAAAAAAAACTGCATTTTATTTATACAGTTTTTCTTTCTGCATCTATTACTTATTCCTCTTAAATATATATTTATTCCTTTCCTTGTTGAAATAAGAATACGACTTTAAAAAATTTAAATGCACCATCAGATATATATATTGTTTATCAGTAAAATATTGAATAGATAAAATATAATAATACATAATAATCACCACATTCAATCCACATTCAAGCACTATATTTTGCTTGTTCATAAAGATAAGGTTTCATAGAGGTATGAATATTTAAATAGAAGTCAAGCGTTCTGTTTTTGACATATTCCTTTTTTATATATTTTGTCATTTCAAAGGGTTGTATATTTTATGGGGCTTTGGGGTAATGTTGAATGGATTATTCTAATAAACATATGGGCTAGTAATTATGTTTTGATCATTCAAACGGACTTATTTAAGGTTGTGTTTTGTTTTGTGTGTAAGAATTTAAATGTTAAGCAAAGATATATAAGTTGCATTCCAATAACATTTTAAATGCATGACCAATACGTTATATTAAAGACTGCAAATTTGTCTTTTATGTAAAATAAATAATGCAATATATATATATATTTTATAACCCTATAAAAAATGTTGTTACGTCCTAGGACTTGTCTTAAACAGCATTTTTATTGGAGTTTATTTAATAAAATAGTCCATTTTTCATTTTAACATCAACAGTCATTAAAATTCATATGAAGGGTTCATCATCTATATTTTGATAAGGAATAAAATGTTTATTTAAAATACTGTGGATCCTACAAAGTAAACTATGTATTTTTAATTACATATAATCATTATATATATTATATTTTACATCTTCAAAAAGACAAATAAATCTTGGGCATGTCCCATGCACAAGGATGACACATGTAAAGAGACAGCATACATTTTTTAGCCGAAAGCGAAACGATTAGAGATGTTGATGCATTGAAAATTTACTGTGCATTATATCGTTATAACACCAAATAATTTATATTTTATTTATAAAGACATTTTTAAATATTGAAAAAACTTTCTAAAAAAGTGAATATAAGTATACATATTATGTGAATGTTTTGGGATAAAACGAATTTTGGTTTTTACTAAGTGCAAAAAAAAATTATAACCTAAAGTAGTTCGAGAAGTTACTTCTCGGGTAAAGAGCCAACTATCTAGGTGTAAGGGGGGGGGGGGCAAATATATTTGACATACTTCGAATGGTTGATTTGATCTCCTAGTGTATCCACTATAAATCCATGTCGTCATAAAAATATGTGGCAAAAAAATTCATGAGGCATAGTTTTTTCTTCCTTCTATATAGAAGTATATAAAAATTCAAGAATGAAAGATTTAGAATTTCATTTGTAAGTAAAAAAGTTATTTTCTTTGTAAAAAAGCAACGAATAATGTGTATTTGGATTCCCTTTCTCCTTATACTACTCATAGTGCAGCAATCTTTCATATATAAATAAATACATACGTAGGTATGTGGGACTCTTAAGTATATATATATATATATATATATATATATATATATATATATATATATATATATATATATATATATAGATATATATATATAAAGAAGAAGAATAAAGAAATAGGACTATCATCTGAGTAAGCACTTTTCTAAGTAAAAGTTTTTATTATATATAAAAAAACTATATCCATCATTGAAATATATCCATTACCAGTCATCTTATTACGATTATTGTTATTTTTATGTTATGATAAAGTTTCTCTATGCAAAATGTTATTGTTGATGATGGGATGCTCATAAATATATATAAATAGATTGTGATCCATCAACATCAAAGAATTGACCCTGTGCGGCCCAAAATATTTGGAGTAGGCTGTTTGAATTTTTTTTAAAGTAGATATTAAGAAGTGTAACATTCAGAATATATTTTCAAGAAAACAGTATTTACAATAAAGTCAAAAAACTTTATAATGTAGAGAATTGCCGAACTCTTATGGATTTAATAGAATAGGATAACTAACTATATCCTTTTTATTGAGCTTGAATTATTGAAGAAAAGGAAGAGCGAATAAAAACAATTGTCATTATGCAATCGATAAGGATATCAATTTGGTCCTTCATACAAACTCACCAAGAAACTTGATTTTGTTATAACAATGCTTTCATTATTTTTCTACATCATGATAGATTGATGATGATCCATTTTTGCCATAAATGAACAAACAAAATAAAAATCAAGGGAGCAATAGCTCAGTGTGCTAAGGCGAGTTATACTCTCAATTTTGGGGTCGCTGACTCAACTCCACAGAGGGGAAGGTAAATTTTTGTCAACCTTATTGAAGGTTCTGTAGACCAATTACACATTATAATGTGTATTTATATACACACAGATACTGCAATTCTATCAAACAAAATTGGCTAGAAAAAACATTCATTGTTTCCCTTATTATGAACAGATAGTTAATTAATAAATAATATTTTATTTTGTGAAATTGGAGGAGTCTATTTAAAGTACTCGCAATAATATGGCTTTGGGCAAAGAAGAAGATACAATTATATCTTAAAGTATGATATTCTTTTCTCTTCGTATATGTTTACAACTTAACAGCAGCGAGTTTTTGTGAATCTTTGAAGTATAATGCCAACTGTTTAACATTATTCCCTCTCTGTTCTTTTTCAATTCACCATGTTTTAAAAGTATCACTGTTCTTATCCTGAGCTATGGAGCATCACTTTAGGGGATGCTGTTGAGGTGTATATATATATATATATATATATATATATAGAAAATCATCCTAAAGAACCCCAATTGTATCTCCAAAATGTGATATAGCCACTTATCTTACTCATTGAAATATTTATTTTTATTTATTTCCATAATGTTTGACGATGAATGGCTTAATTAATCTGACTATTCGATAGCTCAAAGAAAGAACATTATGTATCCAACTGAAAATATAAATTAGATGCACATTATAATGATAATAGGGGGAAAGAGGAATTTGACGTAAGCAAGCATCTGATGAAATGAAGAAGAAAAGGAAATAATTATTATAAGTATTATCCCTTCATAAGTCTTAGTAAACGGCCCTAATGCAAAATTATATAATATCGTATTGTTGATGAAAACAACCAAAAGTTTTTCTTACTAATCATAATAGGGAACAGCGAGAAAAACAAAAACAATTTAGGTCGTCCTAAATTGAAAGTGATATTTTTGACACTTCGTGCATTTCTTTGTCCTACTGGCACAGGAACATTATGTACTCTGCATGTTGAGCAATAAATGGCGTAAACACGTTTACATTTTAGGATCAAAGACGCACCACTATCGAAAAAAATATATAATTTGCATGCGTTGCTCCAGTGTGCAAAGCTGCATGATGAAACAAGAATTATTTCATTAATTAGTACAGCCGTCACAAAAAACATTAATAAATATTTTTTTTTTCTCGAAAAAAAAATATATATTTTTTGTTTTTCTGGAAAACATATATATATATATATATATATATATACAGTATACGTATCCCTCGCAAAGTCCACTACACGACCCTCATATATATGAGGGTTTCGATGTTGATATATATTGAAATTTAGATAGATTTGACATCACCCGGCGTTTAAGCCTAGCGCCATTTTGCCTTGTTGTCGTACGTGAATCTGAATACATGTACGCGGCCGGACCTTTTTTGGGCCTCCATCTTGCTTTTTCGAAGATTTACCAATTTCCAACCTCAAACATCTTAAAAACGCTGAATATTTCTTAATTTTAGTACCCCATATTGTAAACAGGAGCCAAGCCGTCGTCGCGTAGTAAAGAACTGCGAGTTGTCGAGAGCGAAGTAGCGAGGGCCGACTGTATATATATATATATATATATATATATTATTTATGTGGTTATATACATAATATATACTATAAAAAATGAATATATTTCTACATAAATACTAAAAAATGATAAATAAAAAGTTAAAATAAAACTTTTAATGATTTTATGTCACATATATTATTATTCCATCCATAGAAGAATGACAATACCCTGCCTCTACAAGAAGCTCAAATAACATTACTTTCAAATTTTAGCTCCACTACCGGGAATCTTCTTTCATAAAGTAGTAGTTTATATTTATGATGCTTACTTCATGACCACTTAGGTCTTTAATAATATTTACTATTATTGTCATCCTTTTTGCCGGATAACTACAAATGCTGAACAATAACAAGTGCTAAAATCATTTTTTGATTCTATTTTATTTTTTAAACCATTTCAATTATCATTTTTCATTGCTTACAATATATCAGATTTATTGAAAGAATCTTGAAAAATGTTGGTCTGTTTGAAGTTTACCCTGTGAATGAATATACTCCTTTGTCAACTAGATTTGTTGTCTTTTGGTTAAAATAATTATCAAAATTTGGTATTCAATCAATAAAGAGTATAATTGAATTCTGACGAGTTAGTTTGATCAAAAGCAATGGTGATGATGGTTTTAAGGTTGCATATATTTGTTAGAAAAAGTTAAAGAACTCTTTGCTCCAGTTTAAAAAACATATTTTTAATATATATTTTTATATATAATGCATAATATTCATCAAAAAAATGTCAAAAACACCCATATGACATCATCAACCACACTCTTAGATAAAAAATCTTTTTGAAGGACTGTCTATAAAAATAATATCAAATTACCTTAGGTATTGAGTAGTAATCCTATCCCTTCAATGCAGTGTTGTCACACAAAGGAATCCCTTTATGGCTTATATGTAAAGTTTTTCATTACATTGTAAGTACTTTTTGATAAAAGGTATTTTTATCAATACTGTTTCTTTCTATATTGATAATTTTACTAAGAAAACAAGACTGTTTCTTTTCTCAAATACCCATGCGACATATTTCTATCCATATAACATAGTGTATATACCTTTTAAATACACACACACATATCTATATATATATATATATATATATATATATATATATATCTATATATATATATATATATATATATATACATTGTTCCAATATATACCCGTATTCTTTTACTTTACCATATATTATACAGCACCTTTTTTATATGCGGATGGGTACATATCAACAATATCAAAGCATTTTTGATGAAAGCCATTTCCTCCATATCACTTTCCTAGAGTCAATACATATTTTTTGCATTGAATTTCTGGTAGATATCGAGTTTCTTACATTTTATTTATTCCCTGAATCGATAGTCTACGGAAAAACAAGAACCAGCTATCTACCTCTATCTCTATTCCACTTAATTTGACGATAGTGAATCCTTGCCAAATCCAATATATATATATATATAAAACGCCTCTCTCCATATCTCCTAGAGCATTCAAAATATACTAAAACGATATCTGATGTTGAATTAATTCAACAAAAAAAAATTTAAATAAAGATTTTGTGTCCTCTAATACAAATCCAGATCTAGAACATTTTATATTTGAAGTAACATACACATTTATTATCCTATTTGTTTATACTAATTGCAAATACAAATTACATATATCTTAGAAATCATTATTTAAAATATAAAAGGAATCTCAAATAAATATTTGTTTTCAGAACTTTATAAAAAAAGTAAAATGCTTTATTTGATGATAAAATTAAACAAATTTATTTACAAAGTTTTAAGTAATAGACAATTAAGTTATCAAAAAAAATTAGTTAAAATGAAATGCAGTTTAAAGCATTAACTGTTTCTTATGTGGATCTACTTTATGCTAAATTAATGTTTGGTATATGATGCAAAAAGCCGTGGGATCTCTTAAACGAAGGTTTTTTTTACTTTTTAACACTTGAAATATTATTGAAATTGATTTATAAATTTCATTAGTACAATTAAAACTAAATGGGAGAACAGAATTTATGCTATTGTTTCTAATCCGATCATATAAATAAAAACAATATTTATTAAAATACTGAATATATTCATGAATATCGATTTTAGTTATATATCCAACCTAAGGGTTCCCGGACTTTATGGAGACAGTGGACTATATAGAGACAGCCAATCAAATCACTTTCTCCATAAAGTCCCCAAATGGACTTTATGGAGACACGGACTATATGGAGACAGATTTAGCGACATATATGTTCCAACTATCGGACACCCCAAATATCGAGAGATCATTGTTACACTTGAGCAAAACAAGGAATAAAATGTGTTAAATAAGGCATCAGAGGCCTTCTTTAATTAGCATTCACTTAAATAATGTTGAAAAGGCTATACATATTTGATTGCATGCTCATTTAATCTCATTTTATAGTTATGATGAACGTAACGATAATATTGGGAGTTCGAACCGGAAGAGGAAAAAAAGACAAGGCAAGACAACGGAGAGAAACAAAGAGAATAACAACAGCTTAGAGTGAGAAAGAAAGAGAAAACGTACTTAGGCTGCTTTGAAAAACTCATAACCGGGATTGGAATTCCTGAAGAATAACTTCCACGAATAGGAACAACGTTGGTGGACATTTTGAACGTTTTGGATCAATTGAATAATAAATTAAAAATATTAATGCGTCATGCCAATATAAAAAGAGTTCGAACTAGTTGTCTTAGTAAATAATTCGCTTTCGTTATATAGTCCGTTTTTGGACTTTATGGAGACATAAAATATATGGATACAAAGCTGTCTCCATATAGTCCACTGTCTCCATAAAGTCCGGTTACCCAACCTAAGGCAACTCCTGGGGTACGACACAACCAGTGTAAAAGGATTCATAAATATATATTTTAAAGATACCTTTAAAGTCTGTTTTCTGGATTTTTTTTTCATTTGAGCATTGCCATATCGGTGTCTGTACACGTTTGAATGGATAGTTATTTCCCAAATAAAAGACTCCTCATAATAAATTCTTATAGCTAAACATGAGCTTGAACTTGGTTCAATCGCTTCAAGTACTATTGAATAAAACTACTTGATTCCATCGTTGATATATAATCAAAAATAGCTGTAAATTGGTTTAAAAAACCTATATTTTTATTACAATTGATTAACAATGTTTGTTACACATACGATATCTGTTTGCTGCATTTACCTAGAGAATTATAAATTATAATAATATAAAAACTACATTAATGTAGTTTAAATTTATACTCCCATCATAAGTCAGTAATGCAATATTACTTTCCACACAAAATAAAAATTAAACCAAGACTTTTGATTCAATTTCTAATAAGTTAACTTGATTTCATATAAAACTAGAGGCATATATACACTCAGAGAGTGCAAACCTCCGCCGTCATGAGCCTTCCGAGGCGGATTTTTCACGACTGGGGAGGCGTAGAGAGACGGGGGAGGGTTCCCCTAGACGGAAATCCGAGAGGAAGACGCTCCCCGCACCCAATTTCACAGCACAGCGACATCTATTGGCAGAGTAGGCTAACTTAAAAAATTAGTAGTATTTAGCTCATTTGGCGCCTTAATTCTGCACTCAGAGATGCCAAAATTTAATCACTTTTTCTTTTGGCACTTTCAACAACTCCACAAAATTTCATCCAAATCCGTTCAGTACTTTTTGAGTTATCCTGCTGACAACAACCAACAAACGCCAGTGAAAACAATACCTCCTTCGGCGGAGGTAATAATTGGTAGCTTTGAAGGAAGTAAATGTTATTTATTAATATATTATTTTGCATATTGGAATCTATGGAATAGCAAATATTAATGGCCATTATAACAATATATTATCCAACCAAAGATCTCATCAATGGGTTAACCAATATTGCACTTCTCATCACGGGATTCGCACTTGTTCCCTTATCAATGAGAGCCGAGGAGGCTTCCATTGAACAAAGGAGGATGCATTTGTGATGAAATACTATTTAAAGAAATCATAAATTAATTTATCACATTATCTAATAAACTTTCTCTTCAGGTCCTATGCTTATAGAATGTGTGGATATAAAATGGAGACATACAAAATCGAATCCAACTTAGCAAACCTTAGGAACCACAAGTTTTGTTCTTTTCTTTCAAACAACACCAGGATATAATACATATTAATAATTTCCCGATCAAAAAAAAATCATGCCTTTGGTTGTCATATGAACCAAAACATATGCACTAACTTACAGTAAATTCAAATGAATATGTGAATAAACTTGTGTAATCACATAAATATACATTTTCGTTTTATCTACTTTGTGATAGAGTATCTTTAAAATATAAAAAATAATGCCAAAAATGTGCCGAATGACGTCTTGGAAAAGAAAGACATAGTTGATAATAAAATCGACAACATACACAGCTTTCTCTTTGTCTCTCTCTGTATATATAAATATATACCACATATAGTTTGTGTCTGTTGAGGTGACATTAAACGTTATTCGATTTCATTCAAACTTTCACAAGATCTATATAGACAATGTTAAATCCAAGGCGTGCCCGCTTATATTCGAAAAATGTGAAACATGAATCACCCAAATATATATGAACATGAGAACATTGTTGTATCTAATATACTTATTAATGTTATTTGGTAGTAATATAAATCTTAGGGAAATCGTTTTTCTTACTCAAAGGCTTATCTTACCCTCATTACTCATTTGAACTCACAAGCATATTTAATGAACAAATCTACATTTCTAATTACCATTATTTTTCTAAATATGTTTTCTCTAAACCTTTCATGATATACCGACATAAAAACCTCAAACCTTGACCAACTTTTTAAAATGGGTTATATTCTACGCACAATGTAAAAAAAAATGAAAAACACGATTTGACCCTGAAATTGTTATGATACAGACAAAAAATAAAACCCACAGCCCCAGGAATCGAATATTTATCGTTCTTCCGAATTACTATAAATATTTAATTTTCAAATGTTCACAACATATCTTTGTATAATCCTGGGTTGTTGAAAAAACAAAAGCAATTGAAAACATATTGAAAACTAAATTTATTTAATTTAAAAAAACAAATCATTTACATATAATGCCTTATTCAATTTTATCATAGAATAATATATGGAGAAGGGGTCCTATAGAATATTGAAATAAATAAAGATGTATATTGGGCAGCCGTGATGGTAAATCTTCAAATTTTTATCACAATAAAGCAAGCTCAAAATATTTTCCACTAATTTAATTTACTCTTATAAATTTCACAAATCAAAAATCTACAGTTAAAAAAAATGCAATATTCCTGACTTATGTATTATAAATATGTAATTTCGAAATATCGCATATATGGTCACAACATATCTTTGTATAATCCTGGGTTGTTGAAAAACGAAGGCAGTTGGTCAAGTTAATGGTGAAAAAATAAATGTTAAAATCCTGAGGAGTTGTTTAGAATGGTAGCATATTGAAAACTAAATCTATTTAAAAGAAAAAGTAATGCATATAGTGTCTTATTCAATTTTATTATAGAAGACTATATGTAGAAGGGATCCTATAAAATATTGAAATAAAACATAGATGTATATTTGGGGGTCGTGATGACAAAATTTCAAATTTTTATCATAATAAAGCAAGCTCAAAATATTTTCCAAATAATAATATTGACTCTTATAAACTTAACAAATATAAAATCTACAATTAGAAAATAAATGATATATTCCTGACTTCCATAGATTACTTTAAAAATTACGTTTAATATTTATCAACAGATGAAAAGATTCATAATGCACGTGTTCATGGCACAGCACATGCATAAGATGATTATTCATTAACACAAGTCATGGTTCACAAAAGTTTTTTTGACTATATATATATATCACTCGGTTTCTATTCATATTCATTTAAATTAGTTCGAATCACTTAAGATATTTATTTGATGTTCATATATTTTTATATCTAGATATGTAGTTCCATATAAATAGTCTTATAAGAAAGATGAGAACTCAGCTACATCATAATAAGATATATATTTTCTATTATTTGAGGGTAAATTAGATATCTACAAATAGAGTTTGTAAATACAATTAAAGGAGTGTTAACTCGCTCATTCTAACTTGTTTCTGTGGGTGTATTTTTATGCATATTTTCCTTAAAATAATTTACATTCAAGGTTGGAATTTAAGTTCTTATATAAATAGTTGTGTGTTTATTTTTGTTCGTTTAAATGGTTTTCCTCAAAGATATAAATAGTTTTTAAAGTAACTTTTGTATTGTTTTTTCTTCTTCTCCTTCTCAACATATTTAATGTTACAAATAATTATAGCATGTTATGTCTGGTTTTTTTAGACGATGAATAATATTATTTTTTTGCCTTGCTAGTATTTGGGACTTTGCTACCGTTGATGGACGAATATGCATATTTACTGACTGGTTATTTTATTTTTTATTAAGGTCAATGTTTGAATAAAAGTTATCAAAGAATATCATTGGAAGTGATCACCAAAAGTAGAGAGTATTAAATGTTATAAAGATCGAAAAGTACCATGACGACGGGACTACTGCACATATAGGTGTTGAGTTTTTCATTTGAAAAATCAGTGTGTGATTTCTTTTTTTTTTACGCTCATAGGTATCATGGTGTCTCAGAATCATCTATCAATATACTTTTCCATTTACATGTCTGGCATTCCTTTTTATATTCAATATAGAGGAATGATTTCAACGGTGGATTTGCCTGTAGTTATCTTTGTACGTATATATGGATAATGCCTCAAGCAAATAGATATCATCTCCTGAGACTCTACTTTTCCATATATACAACCATATGTATAAAGAAGGTATGGCAGCAAGAAGAAGAAAACACAAATCTTTTGAGGTAGCTATAGATTCTTGTATTTTATCGTCATACGACAAGTCTACATATAATATATATATACCTATATATAATATGCCTTTTTGCTGAATAAAAGATTTTCAAATATTTACCCCCCCCCCCCAAAAAAAAAAAAAAAAGATATATTATTTTAGATATTGATCAGAGCTACCTTTGGATAATGTCGCATTTTCATGATAAAAAGTCCTCTGGCCTTATAATAAACGAATAAATATGATATATGTACATATACAAATAAAAAAAGGATCGATGCCCTCGGTGGTAATTTTTTTTTATATTTTGTGGATTGATACCATGGTCATGATGAAGAACATAATTGGTTTTTTGGGGACTTCACAACATACGACCTCTGGTTGTTTTGAAAATCAGTATCCTAGAAGAAAAATAAGTCCAAGTATGCGCTTCTGAATGACTTTTGTGGTTTGAAGTCAGCGCGAATAGAAGAATATGGGTTTCTTTATTATCTGTTTTATTTTATACAAAATATAAAATTCGTAGATAGTACAGGAACAGTAGTTCGATTATGACCTGATATGTGTATACAACGAAATGAAAACTATGGTGACAATGTTCTTTGTTGGTAGTATGTGTGTGTGTGTTTGATATGTAAATAACGCCTTATAGAGATGAAGCTATTGCTGTACAAATAATTAAGACTTTGGCTGTATACACATAATAAAAATATCGCAAATTTATTTCATAGTCTGGCTTTTCTTTACCTATATGAATTAGATAATATGGTAATAATTCATTGTTTTTAGTAACATAAATATCTTTATACGCTGAACTAAAATAATCAAATGCAGGAAAATAAAACATTTACTTACAAAAGATAAAACTCTAATACAAGTAGGAATAAAAACAAAAATAATAAGTCATATAAAGTAACAGAGACTTCAAACTCAAGTTTATATTTGATAGTTTGAAATTCATGTGCAGATGGATCTGAATATTACTATTGGAAAATATAGTTTATTTTGTAGTTCAACAATAAAAAATAATAATAAATATATACATGTAGTTTACTAAATTCAAAACAGTCTACATGTAAATAAAAGTTTAGTTCTCTCAACAATTTAAATTATGTTTTCGATAGCCAAACGCTTTAATTTTAGTTTAATAGTTCAACAATAAGATATATGCATGCACTTAGTTTACTAAATTCAAAACAGTCTACATGAAAATACAGTTTAATTCTATGAACAATTTAAATTATGTTTTCCGATGGTCAAACGCTTCAAATTTAGTTTAGTAGTTTAACAATAAGATATATGTATGCATTTATTTACTAAATTAAAAACACTCACATGAAAATACAAGTTTTTATTCTTTCAACAATTTAAATTATGTTTTCGATGGCCCACTCTTTAATTTTCATACATGGTATTTGAAACAAGGTATATTAACTGAAATTGAAGTCATATGACTTTACCGACGTTATAACTCTAATTATTTCAAATGAAAAGTTTATATTTTATATTTTAACTTAATTGTTTTTTCAACGCATCTCAACATATTGACTGATAGAAGGATTGAATGCTATTAATGAATCATTTTTAATTAATAATATCATTCATATACCTTTTCTTTATTTGTTAATTTTATTATCTCGATTTCTTCAATCTACAAACAGTAAATTAGAATTTTTCCTTTTTTATTTTGAAATTAATTTTAATTATTGAGTTTCCTTTTTCTAGAAACTTTTACTTTTTATATACAATTAAATTAACTTCCAACTTATATTTATATATTTTTTCACTTTATAAATGAGATTAGTTCAGGAGTGAAAAAATCAACTTTTTAGATCTTTTTGATGATTTGATTACGGAAATAATAAGTATATGGAACCATGAGAGAAGAGAAAAATTGTAGATGTAATTTGACTCTTAATTTTTTCTGTAATAAAAAGACATTTCTTTACCATAGACCTCAATACTTTTAATAGAAAGAACATTGTCACGAAGGAGCTATAATTTCATCCTTTTTTCATTTTCCTACGAGGAATGGAAGCTTTTTTATGTCACTCACATATTTTGAAATATGAAATCATTTATTTCAAAATGGCTCTCGAAAGGTAAATGTCAAAAGAATAACTTTCTCTTAAGAAAAAGTTTGACATGTGTAATAAATGGAAAAAGGGGTTTGATATTCCATATGCTATGATTTATCGGCACAGCTGAATATATTTGTCGCCTGATGTACTTTCATATGTAAAGTTCCCTCTTATGTATGTATATAATTTACCATGAATGTACTAACTTTACAAACAATTCAAAAATAATAATATATTTAATCGCGAAGAATACTTCTCAAAATGACGGATATGATACAAAGAATTTAAATTAGTTGACAAGATGCATCGTACAAATATATTTCATAAAGAAAAAAAAACATTATTTATATCATATGTCCTTGGTTCTTCCACGTGATCCATATTTACAATCAATGTTGAAATAATGTTTACAACATTCCTAAGAGTGTCTTAAATGTAATTGTGCGTACATATATTCATCCCTATTTGAATACATTATATGTAAATGAACTAAATATATTTTTAACATTCATCCTCGCCTGAACAATGATAAAATAGCATCTTCATAAAGCCCCGCTTGCGTCATCAATTGTACTATTCAATATTTAGTTGTAGGCAATTTTCAGAGGTTGACCATTTTGTAATTTGAACATGATTTTGATCATTAAAATGCAAATGCACGAATATAAAATTCAAAATGTACATCAAATATAATACATATAATACTATATTTGTATAACAAAGAAATTTGAATGACATGCATTGGCATAAAAATTTCAATAAATTTGAAAAAAATATATGAAACATTTTTATAACCACAATTAGTAAAGTTTTGTCTATTGGATTATTTTATAAACACCGTTACTGACGTTAGGATATATGTGTGCTAACGAGAATAAATTCTACATAACTAGCTTTATGTTTCTCTGTATATGCAGAATGTTTATATTTAATACTAGAACGATTATGACATCATTTTTCATATCACATTCACTATGTAATAACCTTTCTCGTTAACTAATGCAAGTAAAATCATGATATTTTATAACTGTCTCTAAATTTGGAAGATTTATTCTTCAGGGCAGTAAATATGAATTCTTCAGGGCAGTAATATGAACTACAATGTTCATTTATGAATTTTTGCAACTGCCCTGAATAGTTTAACTCTGTTTCTGTATATAATTTTAGTGTATTTTATTTTACACATGTTAAAATTTTACAGTTAATGATTAAAATGTTTTTAACCGAAAAAAAAAGATTTATCCATTTAAATAATTTCATTTATATTATATTTACATTTTTTACAGTAAACATGCAGACTATTTAGACGGACTGGTGATAACAATTATGATACACAATATGACAACTTATAGGCAATCCAAAGTATCAAATATAAATTTCATAATAAGTTGTAAAATGTAATATAATATATAACTAATGAATAAGTGGAAAAAGACTAGACACAGCTAAAATATGGGAAGAATATTTAGCCAAATATTCTCAAAAAGATACCACGGCCCACATTTTATGTCAAGCGAAACTTATCTCAGTTCTTCTGTTTATAAATATATATTTTTTGCTCAACACACAGTGAATATATATAAGTAAAAAATGTTAAGCTTATAATAAAACAAATAAGAAGACCATTTGCATATCCTCTTGGGGTAATTTTTGTTTGATTAAATCTCTGCCAAGCGGAACTTATCTCAAACTATTGCTCTCAGTTCCACTGTTTATAAATGATAATCTTTTCTGCTAAATAGGTAAGTAAAAAATTGTAAATCTTGTTATGAAACAAATAAGAAGGTCCTTTATAAATCGTTTGGGGTCATTTTTCTAGAGTAATTCTTAAGGGCAGCTGGTAAAACAAATTTGGTTGAAAGAGTGGGGACCTAATTACTTACATGGAACTCAATGCCGAAAGAGATAAATGAATTGCTCAAATAAATCAAACATTTATCCGCTTCACATCAGGAGGATTACGTTCTAACAAAAATCTAATTATTTTTCATTTATTTGGAATGTATATTTACAGTAAACTGCAAATTAATCTACAAGTAAAACAGTTGAAGATCAGCTTTTCTCAACCAATCTTATTTATCTATTTATTACAATATTGCTAGGGAATCTGAATCAATTTGGCATCAATTTTTATATTACTTAGTTAAGAGATTTCTTCATTTCAAAAAACATATTTAGAAACATAAAAATCAATCAATATCTGAGTTTGTAGATATACAACTTATGGAACCCTTACATCATAGAGGTTGTAAGGTAACGATAGGCTATTTCTTTTGCATTGAACTGGGTCACAAAAAATCATCGAAAGCACTTTACCAAAATGAGATAAAAAAGATATGCTCTAAGAAATTGAATAAAGAAAAAACAGTATATATGATTATTTGATTTTGAAGGGTGACAACAATGCTTTCCTCATAGTTCCAAAGAAGGAAATATTTCTAATATGAAAACTAATCAATTTATATTAAGAGTGATGTTCACCAAAAAAAAAATATGACGGTAGCAAATACTTCAAGTTAACCACATTTGGCTTGGATTTATAATACTATTCTAAATGGTTGGTTTATGGTGTACAAGACTGTCCTCTTGCGGTTGCAAATGCAAGTTTTCTTATGACATCTAGAACTTGAGCACAGCATTCAAAGAGGTCAAATAATGAATCACCAACATTTATCCTAAAATTAATCGAATAACTTAGAAAGGATACACCAAAGACCACCTAAACCAATCAATTATAGCTTTCCAATATCATCACAATACTGTTTTCTTCTCACAAAAGGCGGTGTGCAAAATGAAGTGTGGTTGCAGAAAAAACTCATCGGACGAGTAAAATGTGCTAAAAATGAAAAACTTTTATGAAAATGAAAAATAAAATAATATAATAATTTGTAATAATATAGACACTAAAAACAAGGTGATATCACTGATCCTTGGATGTTTTTGCGGTCGTTTTATTGACAAAGATTTTTTTGTTGTAACTTTTAGATGAAAAGTTATTCAATACGAATACTCTATATGATTGTAAAGAAGTAGCTTTCAAAAAAATATAAAAACTCTGCATGCAGTTTGTATGAAACATTATAAAAAAGTCTATAATGGAAAAAAATATTATATAACTAAATAAGTTTTACTACAAAACCAACTAACAACTTAAGTGTGTAATAAAAACATCTGATTTTGCAAAATACAGGTTTGCGATGACATTCTCTTAAATAAAAATATATATATATATATATATATATATATATATATATATATATATATATATATATATATAGGCGTAGGAGACAGGGGGGCAACTGCCCCCCCCCCTAAATACGGGTGAGTTCTCAAATTTGGGCAGATTGTTGAGGTATTTGGGCATTTAAGCTGAAGAAAAATGAAATTATGAAAGCAACCGGATTTTTTAATTATAACCAAATAAATATATGTAATAATATAAAGAATTTTTTTAATCTACATAGCTTTCTTATTCAATTATTTTTTCACCAATTTAACAGTTCTTGTTATTATTCGGGCAAATTGAATGCTGCCCCCCAAACCAAACATCTTCCTTACGCTTATATATATATATATATATATATATATATATATATATATATATATATATATATATATATATATATATATATATATATATATATATATATATATATATATATATATATATATATGATATAAGGCTTATACAACTTTATGGTCGGCACGTGATAAATCTATTTAATTTCTTGCTTTCATATCTTTATAAAATTAATAAACTGGAACGAACCAATTAATGATGTATTTCTTTTGATTTATTTTGGACACAAAATGTAGATCTACTAATACTTTGATGCCAACTATATATATATAGCAATGTGTAAAATTAGATATTGATATATCAAAATATCACATTTATTGATGCTGTTTTGTTCAAGAAAGTGGTTTCATGATTTGTTCTCTTTATCGTAAAAAAGGTACAAATTACTTTGCAGCTTAATTACCAGGGAAGTTATTTTTAAGCTCCCATTAAGAACAGATGACAAAATGTTTTTTTTTTCTTCTCTTGAGTTTACAGGATCATATAGCTAGATGACAATAAAAACTACCGATATAAAAAATGATTGGAATGTTGGTCATTGGGAGGTATTTATATAAATTTTACTAATCAAATTTTGATAATGTTTTGCCCTTTCATATAATAACCATCATAAAATAAACGTAAGAATAATAAAATAACCAAGTTGTATAAAAAATTAACGATTTTTTTGGATTATAAATTTTATTACTATTTTCGTTTTATTATAATGACATCAGATTTTTTGGGGAATAATTATATATTAAGTATTATTCTCAAATGATTACAATATTTTATTTAAAAATGCATTAATAAGTCAATTTTTTGATATTGAAACGTTTTTTAGTGTGTACTTTTGATAAATTTATTTTTTTAAATTAAAAATAGGTTGATCCTGATATAGAAAGTTTATTTGACAAGATAAATTCTTAATTTTTGAGAGGAACATTCTTTCCATGAGTAAGCAAATCATATTCTTTTACAAACTCTTTGACCATTAAAAGTACTATATTTATAATTAAAGGTTTAATAATTACAAGATAACTTTTTCAATGCTGCATGACACCTACTCTTTGATGATTTAAATATGACTCAAAGATAGGTTTAAGGAAATAAAGTACATCAATATATTCAATGTTTCTTATTTTTGTATATATATATATATACATATAAAGTTTTAAATTAAAAAAATATATATTTAATTGCGTATTTCACATCATTTTATGAACAAAACAATTTAGTTGTAAAAAATTGTTCAAATAAAATCTTATCTGAGTCAACTATTTAGAAATTGAATAGTAAAAAAGTAGCTGAAACTCTTGAAAATTTCCAAAAGGAGGGAAATGTAAAAATATTATATTTTGTCCAAAAAGTACAAATGTATATAAAATACTATTATTTTGATGGATAAGTAAAATATAGGTTACGGACATTGATGTAGTAGTCTTGGAAAAATATACTTCCAATAGTTGAAAATACTGTCAATAAATGAAAATAATTGATGAATGGCTATGAAATTGAATTTGCGTAAGAAAAATATTTAAAATAAGAAGATAACAAACAAAAATATTTTAAAGCAATGTAAGGACTCAAAGACAAAAAAAATGTAGGTCCCAATATCATTATATATATATATATATTAGATATATAGAGAGAGCGATGAGAGAGAGAGAAATAGAGAGATAGATAGAGAGATAGATAGATCACAAAACGGTTTTTAGAGTACAAGCATGATAAATAAATTTTAATAATTATACTTTTTAAATCATTTAATCTGCAAAGAAAGAAATACCAATATTTCAAAACAATTTTGAAATAATAGCGCCCAACCAATCCCTCTGGCATCCCCCAGAGACTTCCTTGGCACAACTATGGTGCTACGTTCCTAATCATAGCTATGTAAGCCGTTGCGACAAAGTTGGTTGAGATTAGTCTAATGAGGTTAGTTGTCTCTTTCCCTCGTTTTCCCGTCAAGCGAGCCAAATTTCTGAGTGGCGGGGCTTCACACATCAATGGCAAGCTACCTCACAGTG